>CM076579.1:237370320-237663115 GCA_034641835.2 Pinus albicaulis | reverse complement strand
GTGAGAAGAGAAGTCCATTAAAATAACAACAAGCTTGAAATGGGCATCACCCATGTGATCTACATTATCACCTTCACCGAATCCATGAACGGATCTGCCGCTTATTTTTCGCTGATCGCTTTTCAGATGCACTCTCATCCTTCGCTTTTTTTATCCAACCAAATCCCACAGCGCTGTGAGGATCGATATATAATAATTCATATTGGCTTCTGGATAGCTGTGAGTCGTATGGGTCTGGCCTATCGCTACGACATCGAATTTTTATAGGTTGGATTTAACTTGATTTCGGAATATGTTTTACAGGGAGCGTTGGTCACATTCTGAAATATTTTAGAAATCTAAAATTAACATAAAATATAAAAAAATATAATTTTGATGATTTATAAATTAATATAAAAAAACATAATGTATTAGGACTTTTTTTTATTATTATGTGAAATTAATTTATTTTTTTTGGAAATAGTCATAAATGAATGACTTACTTAAGAAACTTAAATCCCAAAAACCATATTTAATAAAACATAATTTTGATTTTTAAAAAAAGATAAAACAACATAAAATATAACTTGACTTTAAATTTATGTGATGGTGGACTTAAATAAATATAAATATGAACACATAATTTTGACTTTAATTAATATAAATTTAACTTTGACTCAATCTTTATGATGTGATAAGGTAAATGACATTTATGTACTTAAAAAAATTAATTAAAGGTATGAATTCAACCTAAAAAGCATAAGCTAGATAAATGGACAAAAGGCATGATTTTGACTCTTACTGTATGGTAGGGTTTAGGTGTGGGATTGATATTTAGCATTTTTTAGATAAATCAAAATAAGATGGTAGGGTTTAGGTGTGGGATTGATATTTAGCATTTTTTAGATAAATCAAAATAAGATATGAACTTTGATTTTAAATAAATCTTAGTTTTTTTTTTTTTTTAAGTTTGGTACATCTTCATCATATCCAATACATCATCTCAATTGAGATGGGGAATTAAACCAGTGACTTCATATCAAGGGGTGGGAATTGAACTGGTGACTTCATATCAAGGGGTGGGGAATTGAACCGGTGACTTCATATCAAGGAGTGCCTAGGGAATTGAACTAGTGACTTCATATCAAGGAGTGCCTAGGGAATTGAACTAGTGACTTCATATCAAAAAGTGCCCGAGTGCCTTAAAAAAACACCGATCACCATATATCCCGGACCCATAGACAAATCTAAGTTTGTTTTTAAATAAATAAACAATAAGTATACTTTTGGATTGAAGGTTTATGATGTGATAAGGTTTTAATAAAATCACAAAAAATAACAAATACTAATATTTATTGTTTTTAGATAAATGAATACTATGTTTAGATAAATGAACAAAAAGGAAGTTGGACTAAGACAAATTGAGAAATGAACATTGACATGACATTGATCTTGAATTATGATGGGATAGGGTTTAGGTGTGAGACTATCACTTAGTACTCTTACATAAACCAATACTACGCATGACTTTCAGATAAATTAAGCATAAGCTTACTGTTAGATAAATGAACAAAAACACATAATTTTAATCTTAAATTAATATTTATGATGTGGTGGGGTTTGGATGTGGAATAAATCATTAAATAAATAAAAGTAACATCTACTAAATGAACACTATGTTTAGATAAATAAAGAAAAGTTAAGGTGGATTAGGGAAAAGTTATGAACAAAAGGTAAGTTAGGAAATGAACTAGGAGCTTTATTAGTTCGGATGTGGAATTGAGCAAGTGAATTGGGGTGAATAGACAAATGAACTAAAAGTTAAGGTGGATTGCTTTAGATGTGGTATTGAGATCTAATATATGATATAGATATACAATTGGTAAGGTGGATCCTTTAAAAATGTGGTGTAGTTTGGGTGTAGGTGTCGATATGTGGGTGTGGAACCAAAGTTCACATGAATTTGAACTCAAATGATTATAAATGAATTAACATAACTTTGACCTTGACTCAAGTTAATGAAAACTATATTTAAATAATTGAACAAAAGTAATTTGGACTAAGAAAAAATAGAAAAATGAAGATAAAGTCATGACTTTCGCTTTGACTTAAAAGTTATGATATAGTGAGGTTGAGATGTAGCATTTACAGTTGATACTCTTAAATAAATTAACATAAAATATGATTTTGAACTTAAATGAACATATGTGTATTTTTAAGTAAATGAATAAAAAGTATGACTTTAATCTTGATTCAAGATTTATAATATGGTAAGGTTTGGGTGTGGAACTTAATATTTTTAGATAAATCGAGATAACAATACTTTTAAATAAATTACTAACCAGAAATTAAAAAAAAAATAACACTTGTGTTTTTTAAATAAATAAACAAAAGCTAGGGTGATAAAAAATAACACCTATTGTTTTTAAATAAATGAACAAAAGCTAGGGAGATTTGGGAAAAATAGAAAAATGAACAAAAAGGTATGGTGGAATCTTGGAAAAAGTGTAATGCTATTTGGGCATAAGGAAAGGTGTCCAGGAAAATAAAGAAATAAACAAAGGGCAAAGTGGGTTAAGGCACTTAGAAAAATGAACAAAAGGTAAAGTGGGATATTTGAAAAAGTGTAGTAGGATTTGGGATAAATAAGACTCTTTAAATGTGTATAATAAAGGTGAGCAATTTTCAAAGAGTGTATGATAAAGGTGTATGATTTTAGATGACTAACCTAGAGAAATGGAAAAAATAAGTAAAGTGTATCATTTAAAAGTGAGTAATTTTTAAAGAGGGAATTGTATGATTTTATATGTCTAACCTAGAGAAATTAACAAATAAGTAAATTGAACAATTTAAAGGGTGATATATGACTATACATGGATTTTATTTGGATAAATAGATAAAACGTAATGTGGATATTAAAAAGAAAGGGTATAATTTGGGTAAAATATCACACACATGGATTTAATTTGGTCAAGGTTTTAGTTGTAGGTAAAGTAGATGATTAAAATAAAGAGTGTGTGTTTATATATATGGGATAGCAATCATTTCGTCTAACCACCCAACATAACTCCAAATGACTAGTTATTTAGTTGTGGATAGTATTATGTGGAAACACATATATAAATCAAGCCTTTAATTAATTTTTTTTTTTTAGCTATGATGAATATAATAATGAAAAATGATAAGTTGGTTAATTTTAAGTTGTCAAAATATTTTTAATATGTCACTAATAATTTAGTAATTATAATAAATGATAATAAGAAGGAATTGTCTTAATGTATTAATTGACATTTTAAAATGGTTAATATGTAAATTTAGTAAATATGTATATGATTATATATGAGAATTTAACTTGATTAAAGTCCTTAATATAAATAGTGGTATAAAGTCACCAACCAAATATATTTTTGTATAGAGAAGATAAGATAATGAAAAATGGTAAGTTTAATGAGGCTTCACCCTCAAAAGGATTTTCAATATTGTATTAATAATTTAATAAAGTAACATAAGGGGATTGTCTTAGTATATTACTTTAGTCATTTTAATATGGTTAAGAGGTAGGGTTAAAAGATACTATTTTTTTATTTTTATTTTTAAATCGCATGCAATATGGAAATGTCAAGGAATCCTCATAAATAACTTTTGGTACTAATAATATATCTTAGGTTTGGTATGTATGCTAACAATAATATATTAACATTAGTATATAAAAAATCCTAGAGAAGAATAAGCTCTTACCTAAGATATTAAGAGAATCAAGAGATAAATGCATTATAGAAAGAAAATAAAATATAGTATAAACCATACACAACCTATTTATCAATTCATACACAAAATCCATTCAAACATTATAGAGGGGGAACCATATCACAATGATTTCTATTAAAGTTTATAAGAATAACTCATACATACTTTTTATATTGCTATAATACCATCAAAGGGATTCATTCTCTAGCTTTATATTCTTCCATTATAACATGCATGCCTTAAAATTATGGATCAAATTCCTATATATAATTTCATAGAGACATTACATTCAATATTTGAATAATAATAATTATTATCATAATTATCTACAAGTAGGCACATGACTAAACACATTTCATTTTGGAATGTTGATCTAGCTACCATGTGAAAAGGGGCTCATGTACACACTCAAAATTTTGCAAAATAGTGCCCTTAGGATGTTGACATATCAACCAATTGCCTCAAGATCCGTAGTCCCTTTGGTGCTTCATCTTCTAGGGTTAGTTCTTTTTCTTGCCTCTTGGGGTTAGTGTTATATGTTAAAATACCATATTTAACCTCTTCTAACGACAACTTGTGAATGAGAATAGGTAACATCTCTCTTTCCAAAGATAAGTTATCACCATTCTAGTTAGTTTTAGGTTAGTGATAACATGTGGTTGATTTTGTAGAAAGAGTGCCACACAAACCCCCATATGAAACAACGACACTCCACTATGGGCCTTACACCATCATAAAATTGGTGGGTAAAAATATTTTTGAATTGAGTATTCCCTCTTTCCTTGGCTTGCACCCAATATTTAATCGCAAGCTACTTCAACCATATTTTCCACCTCCAATGGGAACCTTCGAAGTGGCTAAGAAATTGGACCCTACAAAATTAAATCCTCACTACATAGAGTTGGTTATATTAGATTGTATCATGGATACCAAGATGAGAGGTGCCTTTCCAAAGAACATAAAACTCTAAAAGGTTGCTAAAGTAGATCAACTTCTTCACCAATGCAAGTGGCTCACTAGGAATCAAAATTAGCAAAAGTTTCCCCATATCATGAGGGAACTTGATGCATGGGAACCACTACTTCTTGAGGGGGGTGAACTAATCTAGGAGTACATTAATATTCATTCATTATTCCACTGAATCAACACAATTAGATCTTGGAATTTTTTAATTCCTAAAATTTCAAGGTCATTTTGTGGCTTCAAATGATATTTTTTTGGTCATTCGAGTATATTTTGCTAGAAATACTGGGGAGGGGGGGGGGGGGGGTGAATCAATATTTCATCCAATTTTTACTTTTTTCTAGTTAAAATTATTTTGCAAATGAGAAGCACAACAAATTCCATGACATAAGAATTAAAAATATATTTGAATAATTTTAGCTCAAAATACAATAATGAGGACACTAATCCTCATTTACAAATATAGGATCCAACCTATCAAATAAGGGCACCAATCACTTTCACAGACGAAGGAACCAACTTGGTAATGAGGACACCAATCCTCTTGAAAAGGATAAGACACCAATCTGGAAAAAATGAGGACACCAATCCTCTTAGGCACCAAACTTTTAAAATTGTTCCAAAAAATTCTTAAAAACCTATTCAATATAAGTTCCAAATCTAATTCAAAACTGCTCACAAAAACTTATTCAATACAACTTCAAAATAAGCTTCTAGTTAGGTCCCTGTATTACTAGTGTAGTCCCTTATTATGGTTAGTGTAGCCCTATTATTGTTATTTTTGTACCTATGTAGTCCCCATATTGTTATATTGTGCCCCATAAAATACCACTATTGTTATTGTTGTGCCCTTACGTTATTATTGTTAGGTAGGCTAGAGGTTTTGTAATTTGTATCATCCACGACTTGTTCATTTATGTAATGTAAAGGAGGTTCCCCCTAGAAGAGGCTTATTTCTAAGTTTTTGATCTATATTTTCTTCTATTTTGTGAGTTGGGTTCATAACATTTGGTATGAGAACTTTGGATTCTAGGGTTTCACTGCTGTAAACAAGTCATAGTGGAATTTTCGCTACAAATATTTTCTACGAAGGTTCATAAGCTATAAAAAAATCCATTTGAGTCGAAATCCTGAGGAACATCATGTAAAAATTTCATACCTTGGTTCTCTATATTTTCAGAGATATGATCTAAGGGAGTTAGGGTTTTTGCATGCTCCAAAATTTCATCTCAAACAAGTGGCCGAGGGAAAATCATCATAACTTTCCTTTCTGACTTCTGATTGGAATTATGTAAAAAGTGGCCAAAATCAAACGAATTGCAGTTTTTTTTGTATCGATTTCAGAGACGAAGGATGAAATAGTGACACATGGAACACCGTAAAAGTTCGCTCTACTGAACTAGCCCATAATTAGGTCATTGTGGGATATTGGACATAACTTTGTCTTAAAGAATATAAATCAGGTTTGACCTGTGGCATTGGAAAGAAGACTCAGAGGCCTACTACAGGACCGAAGCTCAAATATTTGGAATCCAAAATTGTGGAGATACATCAGTGTCAATATTGAGCTTCTCAAAAGCAAGAAAAAAGTGTGTATTGTTTTTTTAAATTGTATAACTTTTGTTTGAAAAATCAGTTTGAAGTGATTCCAAGGGAACATTGAAGCATAGATAGTAGTGTTGGGTTCTATAATGCCTCCCAAAAATAATTCAACACTTGTTAAGCCCTCGAAAAGCTTTATTATGACATATGAAGTTGAATAAGTGCAACATGATATATCAAAACTACGATACCATGTGCAACACATTTTTCTCTCGCAAAAAGTAACCAAAAATGAAATGGAAGCTAAAATGATGGTTTGAAGAAAGGCATGGAAGCTAAGATGAATTTCATGGAAGCTAATATGAATGGCATGGAAGCTAAGATGGATTCTTTTAAAAATGTCATGGAAGTTAAGATGAATGACGTGGAAACTAAGATGGATTGTTTGAATAATGGCATGGAAGCTAAGATGGATGGTATAAAAGGAAACATGGAATATTTGAATAAATACATGGAAGGTTTGAAGGAAGGTTTGACAAATTTTCTACAAGAAAAGCTTCCTAATGGTGAAAAGGTAGTAGAGGAAACTCATGATGAGAACAAAATAAATGTTAATCATGATTTCATAGACTTTAATGTTGGATTGAAGACCCACCATATTTCAAAGGTTGATATGAGGAGTTTTAGTGGCAAGGATCTCGTAACATGGATACTACATATTATCACCAAAATAGGTCCTGATAGGATGTTGGTCAAGCTACCTCAGTGTAATTGTTTCAAACCAGACTTTTAGTTGAGGCTTAGCCTCCTCAACCTGAGAGGGCTCTCTCAATAGGTTTATGATTTTCAAATAAGGATTAGATGGCTAACTCTATGAGTAAAATAGATAAAAATGGATAATTGGTTGTACTACTAATCAAAAAAAATCTATTGGGCTTATGGAGTCAAATTTGTTTTCACAAAACATGAATATCAGCTTCATATGGAAGTCAGGGCATTTCAGGGTTTAGATGCATCAACAGAACAGTAGGACAAAAAATAAACATAGTTCATGAACATATGAAGGAAGTTATAGCACCTTCAATGAATTCTAAGTAATATACATTCATGCCACTGCAAGAAATTGAAAGAGGAAAACCATGAGAATATCAAACATCAATAACCTTTTCTAAATCCTGAGTGATGAAACCAATATCTCTATATTAATAATAAAAACACAGTCTTTTCTACAACAAAACAGTATGATTGTTAATGAAAATTTCCAACCCTATTCAATTCGACTTCTTTTCTTTTATAAATTCATCATTACATTCTTGGATTCTCTCCAATCACTTGAGAAAATCCGAATTTGCTAGCTTGACACCTATCAACTGCTAAAAAAAACTTTTAATTACATTTGACAGTTAAACTGTCTGTTCTAGAGTCCTAATACAACTAGGATTAAAACTCTTATTATAACTTAACAACCTTATCCAAATATTAAATCTTCTATCTGACAGCTACTCTTCCTAAACTTCAACCTTGATGATGTCCATCTCTTTTCTATTTGACTGTATTGATTTGCCTCTTATCTGCCCTGAAAGATAGGAACATGCTCCCTACAAAATAGCTATAATGCTTCATTTATGTTTCTTCAAACCATATTCTGACCAAATTGTGCTCAAAACATGTGGCAAAGTCTTATTAAACTCATGTGAATTCACACTTCCAGCTGTGCCCAAACCAAACCTTTGAAGAAGTTTCAAAAACTGTTAACATTGTTGTGCTACGAAACTGTCTGTTCTCTTCTTACCTTTGAAAACCTCAATTGGAATCTTCATTTTTCTTTATTTTTCCATTGGATCTTCACTTGTGATATTTATACATTCTTTAGCAGCATAAAGTTTTTAAAAACATGCCCTTTCACCCTTTAAAACCTTGCAGAATTGATTAAACTGCATCCTATAGTAGTTTCGCAGCGCGCTACAAAACTGCTATGTATGACACCTACAGCAGTTTTGTAGCGCGCTACGAAACTATTGTGTCTATCTTTTCATAGCCTTTTCCACTCATAATAAAAAAAAATCAACTCTGAACTGCTTTTTAAAAATGAGATCTTTCCACATAACCTCAAAAATGTGTTAGGAGATGTCACTTACTGTTTACACTCATTTTGGTTGTGGTTGATCTTTAGGCTTTGCTAGCTGTATCTCAAGATATTCAACCTGCCTTTTAAGCCTTCTATTATTAGCTCTTAGTTTGGTATTAACCATCCTTATGAACTTTTCTTCCTTGATTGCAGGGATGGTCCATATGAAGAATTGATCTTGACTGCTGATTGACTCAATGTTTGAAACCTTTTCTAGCTCCCACAGACATTTCAACCTCTCAAAGTTTGACCTTTCTACAACATGCATTCTCCTTTCTTCTTCAATTTATCAATTTCAATGTTTTCAAGTCTGAGTTTGTCTTTAACCTCTTCATAACTACTCTTTTCTCTCCGAGTATTAAAAACTCTGTTTTTGTATTGTTTCTTTGACATGAGTTCTCTTCTTCTGTGCAGATTGAGGACTCCTTTGGATATTCAGTGATGTATTTATCATTGGTTCCTTAACCTGTTTCCTGGGCTTAAGCTTGACAAACCTTCTCGATTTTGTTTCTGCAGGTTCAGTAGTCTTTGATGAAGATGTTTCTTTCACTTGAGGGTTAACACCTGTTCCTTCAACCCCTATTCCACTCAAAAATAGAAATGCAGACCATTCTCTATTCACTTTCTGAAGCTCATGCAAAAATATTAACTTGACTAGACCATGATGAAATAATGAGGTTTCACATGCCTGAGTTTTCATCTGTACTTTGTTTGCCATCTTGGCCAAACTTCGAAATAGAAAGAAAGGTAATTCTAGAGATATTATTCTTGTGAAATGCAATAAGAGTTTAAAATGATAAGTGTACGCCTTGTGGTATCTCCCTTCGCAGGTGAAGTACCTTTGGATGTTGTAGAGAAGATTGGAAATTGCATCCTTGACATAACTTCTTGGCACAACTTTGTTCAAATCAGTATCCATAAACTTTGGTTTCAAAAATATTTTGCAGGGTTGCATTTCAAACCTAAAATTCTTGAACCATCTATCTTCCCCCCTTGGAATTTCAGTGACTTCTAATATAACTTCAGGAGAAATTGGTAAATTGAGGAAACCAACCTTTGTGTTTGACCCTGTGAAGTTCATTTCAAACTCTTTGGTAACTTGATTATGCCCTCCTTGAAGCTTTTCGCAGAACCTCCAACACCCTACCTTCTTTAAGGATTCTTCAACAGATTTATCTCCTGTGAGACTTTGTAAACCTTCAGGTTCTATTCTCAGACAGTGACCAGACATGTGATTTCTCTTTTCTTCTGTCATCTTCTTTCTGAAAAACCTATGTCTTCAACAAACCTATAATAGACCTGCTTGTTGGATGAACTGGCTCGCTTGAAAATTTAGTTCAGCCTCGCTTGATTAGAAACCTTGTTTCAATCAGCAATTATTTTCAAACTCACTAGATTAGCAAGTATTGAAACTGTTGACATAACATCAATTGGATTCTGCCTCACTTGATTGAAAACTCTACCTCGCTTGAAAACTTGAGGAGAACTCTGGTTTCTTATCATGAGCTTCTCTTTTGACAATAGATATGCATGCAGTGCTTTCTTTGCATGAGATAAAATCAATGATAACCAACCCCTTTTCAAATTAGCAAAGGACCAATGGAAAATGACCCCTAAATAATCCCATAATGATTTCATAACTACTTTGGATGGTTGCATGCATGAGGGAGGATTCATGGACTGACACCATAATCATGAAAATTTAACCCAAACTGACGGATGTGACAGCTAAACTGAAAAAATTTGAATCCCTGATTTCGTAGCGTTGGTAATTTGATTTTGGGATTTTGCATTATGAAAAGACCAGTGTTTTCATAGCGCAGAAGAAGTTTTTTACACTGAGCGCGCTACAAAAATGTGGTTTTGTGGCTTATTCAATTTTTTTTTTAAAAAGACTTAAAATATGGTTTTCAAAACGTGGCATGAGACTTATAAAGAGTAAAGAAAGGTTTATGCACTTTACTTGGTGATGAAATGAGACTTGTAACCTATGGCTTAGACCCTATAAAACATAAAAATGACTCAAACCCTATCTAATACCATGACTTAGGAGCAAGTATAAACTGACCAAGTTATTAAAATTTTAATAGTGATAACACTATAGATGGAGCAATACTTTAATCTTCATAATGTGCAAATCACGCAAAAGGTATGCATTGAAACTTTATATTTAAAACAAAATAAATTTGTATGGTACTGATGGCTTTTCTCTCGTAAACAAATTATCACTTGGTCAATTTTTACGAAGGAAATGATAACACGTTATGAGGATACAAATATCAACACATTCTTTAGCCAATTGATAAATCTCAAACAAAAGGGTTCAATGGTGGAGCACATTGAGTAATTCCAAAAATTGAATATAAGGGTAAAGGATATTCCAGAAGAGCACATGATTGATGTCTTCATAGGGACTATAAAGGATAACATCCAACATGAGGTTCACCTTTGGGAACCTGATTCATTGGAGAAGGCCTTCAGGTTGGCAAGAAAAATTGAAAGCAAAATTATGGTGACAAGAAAGCCTACCACTAACAACTATAAAGATGGAAGTGTTTCTACTCCTATAATTCCACAACTTACAAGGTTGACACCACAAAAATTGGAAGAAAAAAGAGAAAAATGGCTTTGCTATAGTTGTGATAGAAAATACAATAATGGCCATACGTGTGCTGAGAATAAATTATTTTACACAGATTGTGAAGAGGAGGAATAAAAGGAACATGAAACTTTAAAAGAAGAGGATATACACTAGGAAAAACTCTAGAGGAAGAAGTAATGAACCCGACCATATCTTGTAATGCATTGGAAATAATTTCCACTCCTCAACTCTCAAGATAGAAGTACATATCAAGAAGAAAAATGTAATAGTGCTAATTGATTCGGGTAGTACCCATAATTTTATTCATTATAAGGTAGCCAAGGAATTGAATTGCTTCCTATACCCAGCACCAGAGTGTCAAGTGATGGTTGAAAATGGAGGAACTATAAATTTCTCTAGAAAATTCCATGATATCAAGCTAACTGTGGGAGAATATTTATTGAATAGTCCAATGCTCTCCATTCCAATGGGTGGTGCTGATGTTGTACTAGGAGTAAAATTGTTACAATATTTGGGGACGGTAGCTTTTAATTTTCAAGATTTTTTCTTGAAATTTTTTTGGAAGGAAAGGAAGTTGAATTACGGAGCATCACAGGGAAGCCGAGAAAGATAATAATCTCTAATTCCATGACAAAGCTTCTAAATAAATAACAACGAGGCGTAATTGAACAATTATGCTCACTAGAAGTTCCAACATCAAAATCATCTATTTCTCTAGATCTCCAAAAAGACTTGGACAATCATTCCAAGGTTTTTGAAACTCCCAAAGGACTCCCAGATATTTTTTATCTTGATCATGCTATTAATTTGATTCCAGGAAGTGTTCCTCCAAACATCAGGCTTTACAGATATCCTTATGTCCAAAAGAGTGAAATTGAACTTATGATTGCAGAAATGCTAGAGGGTCATATAATTCAACCTATTCAAAGTTCTTTCTTTGCTCGAGTATTATTCATGCACAAGAAGGATGGATCATGGTGCATGTGTCTGTATTATAGGGAGCTCAATAAGCTCACTATTAAAGATAAATTTCCCATTCTTGTGATTTATGAATTATTGGATGAATTACATGGAGAAATTTGTTTCACCAAGTTGGATCTTTATTCAGGATATATTCAAATTAGAATGAAGACTGAAGACATTCCGAAAAAAACATTTAGAACTCATGAGGGTCATTATGAATTTTTGGTCATGCCTTTTGGCCTTACCAATGCACCTTCTAAATTTCAAGGGTTGATGAATTCCATTTTCAAACCCTTAATTCAAAAATTTGTGTTAGTATTTTTTGACGATATACTAATCTACAATAGGTCTTGGAAGTATCATGTTCAACATTTTTATAGGGTGCTCAAACTATTGAAGGAGAAACAATTATATGAAAAAACCTCCAAATGTTTCTTCGGAGTACAAGAGGTGATATATATGGGTTGTATTGTATCTTAGGAGTGTTTTAAGGTAGACCCTAAAAAAATTAAATCCATTAAGGAATGGAAAATCCCCACAACCATAAAGAAGTTGCGAGGATTTCTAGGGTTAACAAGGTATTATCGTAATTTTTTTAAGAATTATGGGAGAATAGCATCACCTCTAACAAAATTATTGAATAAAGATGCATTTTCATGGACTCCTTAAGAAACTAAGGCCTTTGAACATCTTAAAGAGGCAATGTGCCAAGGACTGGTCTTAGCTACACCAGACTTCACAAAAACCTTTATTGTGGAATGTGATTCCTCTAGAAATGGAATTGGTGATGTTTTAATGCAAGAAGGAAGACCCATTGCTTTTGAAAGTCTTCCAATCAAAGGAAAGTATTTACAGAAAGCTATTTATGAAAAGGAAATGTTGGCAATACTACATGCACTATAAAAATGATGACCTTACCTAATGGGAATACACTTCAAGGTAAAAATTGATCATGATAGTCTTAAATACTTTTTGGAACAAAGACCATGTTTAGAAAAGCATCAAAAATGGGTCACAAAGATGTTGGGTTATGATTTTGAAATCATCTACAAAAAAGGGAAGCTAAATGTTGTTGTAGATGAACTCTCAAGAAACAATGAGGATGTGGAAGCATTGCTTTATGCCATTTCTATTATCCACCCAGATTAGATAACCAAAGCAAGGGAGGAATGGAATAATGACAAAGAAGTTTGGATAGTCCTTCAAACATTGTAGAAATATCCCAGTACATCTGATACATTTAGTTGGAAAAATGATTCCTTATGGTACATATATCACTTATATCTTTGTAAGAATTCCCAACTAAAAAAACAAAATATTTTTGAATTGCACACCTCTCCCTTAGGAGGACACTCAAGATTTTAAAAAACTTACCATAGGGTGAAGAAATATTTTTTTTGGGATGGCTTTAAATTTGATATTCAAAATTTTGTGGTGGAATAATTGGTTTTCCAACAAAATAAAGTTGAGAAAATTAAGACCCCATGTGTGCTACAGCCTTTATCCATTCCAAATCAACATTGGGAGGAGGTTTCAATGGTTTTATCACAGGTTTACCTAAGTTTGAAGGAAAGAGTGTCATCAAGCTGGTAGTTGATATACTTACCAAGTATGCACACTTTTGTGCATTATATCATCCATTTAAACTGAGTACAATTGCTACTGCATTTATGGAAACAATTCAAAAACTACATGGAAACCCAAATATTATTGTAAGTGACAAAGATCCCATTTTCACTGGAAATTTTTGGACGAAATTATTTTCTTGTTTGGGTACTCAAATAGCTCATAGCTCATCTTATCATCCTCAATCCAATGGGAAAACTAAGATAGTGAACAAATGTTTGGAAGGATATCTTCATTGCTTTGTATCTGAAAAACAAACACAATGGGTCAAGTGGTTACCTCTGGCTTAATGGTGGTATAACACTTCCTTTCACACTGCAGCGAAAATGACCCCATTTATGGCACTTTATGCATATCATCTACCATCCATCACATAATATTTAAGATAAAATTATAAGGTTCAATCAGTGGAAGATCACATCGAGTATCAAAAACAAGTTCTCCAACTCTTAAAGGATAACCTAAATTTGGCACATAATTGAATGAAACAACAGGCATATCAACATCGCCATGAGAGAAGTTTTAATGTAGGTGACTGGGTATTTTTATGGCTATGACCATACGAAAAATGTCCCTCGAGCAAGCTAAGAAGGATAATAAATTATCGTCAAAGTATTATGGTCCTTACAAGGTGTTGTAAAAGATTGGTATTATGGCATACAAATTGGAGCTTCCTGCATCTTCTCGAGTGTACCCATTTTTATAATTTTCATGCTTAAAGAAGGTTATAGGTGACAAACTTCCAGTTCAACCAATATTTTCAGAACTTGATGAGGAATGAAAAAAAAATATTGGAACTTGAAGCAGCCACGGAAACAAGAAATTGACAACTACGAAATCGATCAATTTCATAATATCTCATAAAGTGGAATAACTTACCCACTAAATATTCCACATGGGAGGATGAGAATTTTATATAGAAGCATCCAGAAATACTCAAGTGTTGAGGACAACACTTTTTTGAAGGAGAGGGGCATGTTAGGTTCTTATATTACTAGTGTAGTCCCTTACTATGGTTAGTGTAGCCCCCTTATTGTTATTGTTGTACCCCTATAGTCCCCATATTTTTATTATTGTGCCCCATAAAAGACCACTATTGTTATTATTGTTCCCTTACATTATTATTGTTAGGTCAACTAGGATTATATCGTGACACCATGGACTCCTATATAAATAAAGGAGTTTTTTTCATTTGTATCATCCAAAAATTTTTCATTTATGTAATGTAAATGAGGTTTCCCCCTCGAAGAGGATTATTTCTAAGTCGTTGACCTATATTTTCTTCTATTTTTTGGTTTGGGTTTATAACACTTCTAAATAAATAAAATAATTGTTTCAAGACTCTTTTGAAACTACCTTGAAGATGGCTTCAAAATCCACTCTAGGGCTCCTTCAAAACTTACTTTAAAATGGTTTCAAAAGCTACTCCAAGGCTCCTTCAAAACCAACTTTGATATGACTTCAAATGACCAAAATAGAGTTGAGCCTTAGGCTTTCCATAGGGTCGAATACAGAGGAATCAGAGGACCAAAAACATGTTGCTTCATGGATGATATCAGAGCCTATCACTAGGATTAATTTAGCCATGTTACAGAGCTAAAATGTAGAGGCCTCAGGGATAAAATAGGGTTTGTTATAGGGATAAAAAATAGGGTCTTCTACAAGGCTAAAAAATAAAGATCTCAGGGCCAAAATAGGGCCTCCTATAGGGCCGAAATATTCTGAGGAAAAATGTTGATTTTATTCCATGCGTGCTTCATAGAAATTAACCAATACCAAGCTCTAGAAAAAAACCCTAACCAGAACAAAAAAAAAAAAAAATCCTTCTAAACATGACTTCCTTTAACATTTTTTTACTCCTTGGTTCATCAGATATGAACCTTTTCTTCTCTTTCTCAAACAAACCCAAGTCCTCTTTCTTGCTTCATTGAATCTATTGGTCAAAATGGGAGATAGGACAACCTATTTATAAGCCTTTTCAACCCTCAAATAGGGCTGACTTAACCCAAGTGAGGCTGACCTTTCCTATGGGAAGGCCAACTTTACTGGGGCCAAATAATTCACCTTTCAAATTTGAAAATTCATATCTCCTCAATGGACATGAGTTAGGGGGTGAGCCACACCTCATTGGAAATGTCTTGAGATGATATTAAGATTGTAATATTATCTTCTTCAATTGGATGACCGTTGACATCAATAAAAACCATTTTATCAAAAATATCCCCCTTTTTTATTAATAGACACATTTTAACAACTGCATTCCTTGTTTATATGCTACCCCCCCTAACTTCCTACTACTCCCCCTTTGACATGAATAGAAAAGGGATGATCTACTAGGATGCAAGAGAGATGACACCCAACGTCTGATGAAGATATTCAAATGTTTATCAAGGAATATATTTGGTAAAGATGTTGGAAATTTTTTCCTTACTGTTGATAGATTCCATCTTAATTTTCTTATCAACAATTTTTTCTCTGATAAAGTGGTACTTGATCGGAATATGCTTCATTTTTTAGTGCATTACTAGGCTCTTTGAGAGTCTTATTGCACTAGTATTGTCACAAAATATAGTGTTGGTTGATTTATTTACATTTTGACATCCTTAAAGGCTTACTTCATCCATAGAATCTATGTACAACAATATTTTGCTACTATACTTTCAGCCTTAGATGTGGAGAGAGATTTAGACGACTATTTCTTACTTAACAAAGATACAAGACAATCTCCTACAAAAAAGGAATTCCCACTGGTGCTCTTCTAGTCATCAACACTTCCTGTCCAATCTGCATTGGTGTATGTTGTCAAGGTATGATTTTTTCTCTTAGGATACAATAGTCCAAAACCAAGGGTGCCCTTTAGATATATGAATATCCTTTTTATAGTATGCATGTGATATTCCTTGGGAGTTTCCTAAAATATTTCCACCATTCCAACTACTTTCATGATGTCTGTTGGAAATGTAACTAGTTTCAGTATTCATAATTATTGTTTTACTCATTTCAATATGTATCTTATGTAACAAACAAAACAATAAAATAAATAGTTACTATTTTAAAGCATGGGTTTCATGTTTTTTATTGATGGTATTATAGGTAAAAGGATGTTCTTCATGCTTTTAGGGTTTGTTAGGTCATAGAATTTATTTTCATAGTCAAGAGAATCAATATCATGTTTATATTACCCTTATGAGAAAAATATATCTTGTAAAATAATTTTTTTGAGTCTAGAAAGTCCTAGAAACCTCCAAAGTACAAGTTAGCCCTAGAATCTTCAAGTCGGCTGAAAGGAGAGAATTCGACCCCTTGGAAAGGTAATATAAATGAGTAGTTCGACCTTATTTGGGACTCACTTTACCATAAGTTTTATCTTTCAAGAAAAAATTTGATATAACACTAAAAGAGGCAAGGAAGGAGGATTGATGATCCAGAAGGCAAGAATTTAAGGATTTTTTTTTTTTCACTCTATATATCTCACACGTGCAAAGAACTAGGGTTTCTATAGCTACAAAAGAGGTCAAAATTTCAATTCTGAATTACAGGAACATCAAATTGCAGGAACGAGTTGTTATAAGTGTGAGTATCTTGTTTTGACTCCAATGGCCTTGGAACATATTTTCTTGCTCAAAGTAAGGTCCCTTGAAGAACTGTTTTGTTGTTAGATTAGGGTTTTTGTAGGTCAAAGGTGCAGAACGAAGTTGTTGGATGAAATTGTAGGGTCGAAGTTGCACTTAGAAGTTGATTGGTGCAAGATTGAGTTGTGATAAAGTAAAGGGGTAAATTGGTACTTGGAGGAGGACTAGGTCTAGGGTTTGGGTCTTTTTTGTCTCATTTGAAGCATATTATATAAGAATAAGAGTTTATGTGTTTGTCCCTTGGAGGGGTTTTTCCCTGGCTTGGAGCCTAATTTTTTTTTCCATTGTATTTATTATTTTTCTCTTGATATTTTTTTGATGAAGAATATCTAATAAAGAAACACAAGAAGAATAATAAATTTCACAAGTAAGCACTAAGGTTAAGGAAAATTGAAATTAATAGTTTCCACATTACATTTTCCAACATGGTATCAGAGCTAAGGTGAACAAGAAGGAAACTAGAAGTATCATCTTATGGACACAAGAAGGGTTTTCTAAGGGGAAAAGGAGACCTATTGATCTAAAGTAAGGGTATCATCAGAATCAAGCTCGAAGAATATTGTTGTTCTCTTTTAAACAAAGGATTTAGTAGAAGAATCATTGGAAGACGTCCCTAAAGGAAGGATCAAAGGATTTTGGTCTCATCACTTTTGGAAGCCATTATTGAAGTCTCTTTGCAGATCTTGAAAACCTCAAGATAGTTGAGACATTATTAGAAAGGGAATACTCTTTACCATTAAGTAAGTATCATATTTTTACTCTATGTCTGAATCTACAGGTCATATTTGTTCTTTCCACAAGGAAAGCAATACAATCAGTGGCTCATAAAATTTCCTAGAATGGAAGAAAATGATTGACCTGGATCTTATAGAATATGAAGTAATGGAATATGCTACTGGTGAAATTACGTCTAAACCTAACAAAGATAAGACTCAAGAACTAGTGAAGTATAAGAAATAGGAAGTAAGGGCACAAAGGCTTATCGTTGGATTCATTAGGGATCCTCTTGTTCCATTTGTTGCAAATTTTAAAACTTCCAAGGCTATGTATGAAAAGTTAGTGAATTGTACTTTATATGTACATCAGGAAAAAATATGTATTTGAGGAATAATATATATAATATGAAGAAATCAAAGGATGAGGGAATGACATTCTTTCCAATGAATATATCTCAATTAAGAGATCACTTTTAGGGGCTTGGAGAGACAATTTTTTCCTTATAAATGACCATATCTATGCTCAATGCATCTTGAAAGAAAGTAGAATCATGGAAAAGGATGACATTGGACCACATGAACAGTCTCAAGCCTTTATGGCTATAGTTAAGAGTCAAAGAAGGGAAATTTTGGAAACTCCAAGAAAAAATATATGGCCAAGGTTAAATGTTTTAAGCGCAATGAGTATATGAACTTTAAGAGGGACTATCTAAACCAACATATCAAAAAAAGAAAGGAAATAATCAAGGCTCACATGACTGAGGAAATGGGAGAACTTGAGAAGAAGTCAAAGAAAGAAGAAGTGAAAGATATTTACTATTAAAGAAGGCATCATATATGTCAGGTTCTTTATGAAGTTAGTATTTCCTTTAGATATTATGAATTATTGTTTACTTGATTTTGTATAGCATCATAGAGAGAAGCGTGTGATAGTAGCATACTTAGATTCTACTTGGTTAAGGTGATTTGTAGAAATAATCTAGTCTTTAAAGATATATATACCATTATGCATATTGTGCATCTATGAATTATCTAACATTAGGTTAGAGGTAGTCATATTGCTAAGGTGCATCATCATTATCCTATAAGAACCATCATTTTGGAGGTTCTTGAGAGAAGCTTTATGAAGGGGTTTGTATACATTCCATATAGTATGAAAACAATACTTTTGAAGGGATGAAGGAATGCAATGGTTTAGGTTGTAACCTCATTATGTGGTATATAGCTAGATGATGAAGTAAAATCATACAAATGCATATTGAAAGTAACTCTTGATGAGAATTATATGTGTGAAATCTTGTAACATGATTTTTGTAGTTATGTGATGTTTAAAAGGGAAGAATTTGACTTACTCAATTATAAATAAATAATTAATAAATTCTCTAGATTATGTAGAATAATGATTAACATCCATTGTAATCTCCAGAAGAAAAGTGCTAACTTGGTAATCAAGTTCAATCCTTGGGCACTATGATGCATGAAGAAAGATTCAAATGGAGATGAACCATGAGGATGTTAATGCTTTATGAGAAAGTCATTTTTTTGGTTATGTGGTTAACATATTATTTTTCTACCTAGAAGGATATTTAAGGAATACATGAAGAATGTTGAGGTAACCTCAACATAGGATACCTGGAAATTATGAAGTCAAGATATATTCATCTCGATATTGAAAGGTAGCAGTGAAAGAAGATAACTTGAAGGTCAACAAGGGAGATCACTTTCATGTAGAAGATATGATTAGCTTGAAGTTTGGAAGAGCTCAATGCAATTCCTTGATCCCTGACGTCAAGATGAAAGTGATAAGAAAGAGAGATGAAATGTATTATGTCACAAGATTTAAGCGTGAATATGGCTCCATGATACCTCAAAAGGAAGCAATCTCAATGCAAAGAAGAGAGGAAGCCATCCAACTATGGAGAGCGAGTAGTTAATACTCTTATAAAGACAAGATATAAGGCTTATGGTGTTGACTTACCAAATAGAAAGGAAGTTTGGAATCTCCTCTAGTTTTGAGGAGTAAAGGAGTCTCCTTAAATAGGAGAAAGTATATATTATCTAATCAAAAGGATAATGGGGATATCCTCTCTAGTTTAGAGGGAGTGATGTTGTACATCACGTTTGGATTATTCTTCATGTGTCATACACTTGACCAAGACTTACAACCATAATTATGAGTGAAGGTCATGGAAAGATAATGGTGGAGGATTGGATAATCATCTATGTTTTAATTGAGGATAAAGCATCCAAGAAAGGAAAGGGACCAACACTCTTTAAGGGTGGGACAGGTATCCAAGATAAGAGTGGTCAAAGGGGACCAATATTCTTTAAGGATTTCGGAATGGAAATCCAAGATAATAATAGTCCTAAGAGGACATACCTTGTGAACATTTATATGGAGTATGTGCCTTGTAGAGGTAGTGCGATATCACACGTAAAGCCTCCCAACATAATGCTCTTGAATGAAGATGATCTTGTCTAGTTAAGCCTCAAAGATAATTGTGGTCATTATGATGATGCTTACAGTTTGGCTTATCAATCTGAATCTTCTTGTGAGAACTCTTTAGTTTGATAATGATGTTGTACTAGTGGTACAATTATGAATACCTCCCTAGTTAAAGGGGAGTGTTGGAAATGTAACTAGTTCACTCTTCATAATTGTTGTTGTACCCATTTCAATATGTATCATATGTAACAAATAAAAGAATAAAATAAAAATTTATTGTTTTAAATAATGGGTTTCATGCTCTTTATTCTAGGTAGAAACATGTTTTTCATGCTTCTAGGGTTTGTTATATCACATAATTTATTTTCATGAGTCAAGAGAGTCAACATCATGTTTATAAGACCATTCCGGACAAAATATATCTTGTAAAATAATTTATCTTGAGTCTATAAAGTCTTAGAAACCTCCAAAGTACAAGTCGGACCTGGAATCTTCAATTTGGCCTAAAGGAGGGAATTTGACCCCTTGTAAAGGCTATATAAAGGAGAATTTCAACCTCATTTGGGACTCACTTCACCACAAGTTCAATATATCAAGAAAAAGTTCAATCTAAGGCTAAAAGAGGAAAGGAAGTAGGGATGAAGGCCTAGAAGGAAAGAAGTAAAGGAAAAACTTTTTTTCTGACTCTATCTCTCTCACACATAAGAAGAAATAGGGTTTTTGTGACTACAAAAGAGGATGAAATTGCAGGAAGATCAAGTTGAAGGAATGAGTTGCTAGAAGAGAAATTATCGTGTTTTGACTTTGTTGACCTTTTAAAATATTGTATTTCTCAAAGTAAGGTCCCTTGAAGAATTTTTTTGTTGTTGGATTACAGTTTCTACAGGTCAAAGTTACAGGTTAAAGGCGAAATACAAAGTTGTTGGATGAAATTTCAAGGATGAAGTTTCATCTAGAAGTTGGTTGTTACAGGATTGAGCTATGATAAAGTAAAGGGATGACTTGGTATTTTGAGGAGGACTTGGTATAGGTTTTGGGTCTTTGTTGTCTCATTTGAAGCAGATTCTATAAGAATAAGATTTTTTTTCCCCTTAGAGGGGTCTATCCCTGGCTTGGAGCCTAACTTCCGTGTCCACTGTCTTTATTATTTCTCTCTTGATATTTTTTTTATGAAGAAGATCTAATAAAGAAACACAAGAAGAATAATAAAGTTCACAAGAAAGTATTAAGGTTAAGAAGATTTTGAATTAATAAATACCACATTACATTTTCCAATAATGTATAGCCTTGAAGATGTCAAGTATAAGAGGCTTCTAATTATTGATCTGTAGAGAGTGGTATCTACATTAAGAGATTCACCATACTTACTTAGCTTACAAGTTGTAATCATAGGTGTACTTACAATAGCACATTATTCCATTCAAAACCACTTAAGCATTTCCTTAAGGTATTTTATTTGTGTTATGAAAATTCCAACATTGGTTTGAGTTACTTGAAGTCCAAGGAAGAAGGAAAACTATCTAATCATTTGCATTTAAAATTCCTTTGACATTTCTTGGTAAAATATGTGACTCATTTCATTATTGTTGCTACCAAAAATCAGATCATCCACATATAGCAACGTGATCAGTAGGTTATATTCATCCATTTTCATGTATAATTTACTTCCTACAATTACTCTCTTCAATACTTGTTGTTTAAGGTAGTGATCTAGTTTATCATACCAAGATCGCTTGTTTTAAACCATACAATTCCTTCTTTGATATCCACACATAATATTTATTCTCTAACAATAAAAAAGCCTCAAGGTTCTTCAATGTATACTTCTTCCTTCAAGTTTCCATTTAGAAAGGATGACTTTACATCCATTTAGTAGACTTTGAAACATTTCAAACATGCAAATGATAAAAATAATCTTATAACCTCTAACCAATAAAATAGAGAAAAGGTTTCTTCGAAATTAATTCCTTCAATTTTAGCATACCCTTTGCATACCAATATTGCATTATTTCTAATAATATGTCCTTATTCATTCATTTTATTTTTGAATACCCACTTGGTTTCAATTATGTTTTTATCCTTTGGAAGAGGTGAAAGATCCTTTTCATTTGTGTCAATCCGATTAAGCTCTTCCCCCATCGCATTTACCCAATGTTGATCCATACTTTCTTGAGTCAAAGTATTTGGTTCTATTAGGGATAACACAGCAATATCATTCTTCTTTGGTGCCTTTGTAATTCTTCTTCATGTTTGTATCCCTTCATCCATATCTCCAATGACCTAGCTTTTTGGATGGTGCTTTTGTAGAAACTTGAATATTGTCTTGGTTGGAGTCTATTTTTCTCTTTCTTATTCTAAGTTTTCTAATTCTAGCTCTACTTTGCCACAATTTCCTCCTAATATGTAAGGGTAAGGTATTCTTCATTTGTAGACCTTCTTCCTTTTTCAGGTAGTGCCTCATCTATTTTTA
Organism: Pinus albicaulis; assembly: GCA_034641835.2. Taxonomy (NCBI): domain Eukaryota; kingdom Viridiplantae; phylum Streptophyta; class Pinopsida; order Pinales; family Pinaceae; genus Pinus; species Pinus albicaulis. Next base: position 237,640,301 of record CM076579.1, on the reverse strand, counting down.
TATAATTGGTTTCTATTACCTTGCAAATCCAACTGTTGTAGCAATTTTAGGCCTTAATTTGTAGTGATTATCCAAGAAAACTTCCCTCGTTTACCCGAGAATAAAACTTTCTGTTGAAAATGCAACAAGATGATGGAGCTTAGTGAAATGAAGTCGCCTTCACTAAGTGGGCCCGCAGGCTATTTTTGGCGCAAAGTCTATTTTTAGACTATGTCTATTTTTAGACATATGGAGCATGGTCTAGGAGTTGCAGTATGCTATTCTTGGATGATTGGTCGAGTTGATAAAAATAGATGGACCTATATTTTTAGACATACAGGTCGAAGTCTATTTTTAGACTGCCTGTCTAAAAATAGGTCAGTCAAATATTATTAGCCCTTAATAATATTTGGACTCTAAACTTCAATTTATTCTCTTACAACACTTCAGTTGGAGCTACGGATGTGGCCCATGCACCTGGAAAAAGGAATTATGCTATTCCTAGGGGTTTGGTGAGCTCATGCATGGTTGACTTCAGTTAGAACTCAAGTGGCAGAGTTTGGTGGAGTTGATGAGACAGTTGGTGGAGTTGTGTTCAGTTTAACTTAGTTGAACTAGTTGTGTTTAGTTTAACTGGCTAATACACTAGTGATGAGTGGAGTGAATTAAATATTATTTAATTCACTAATTATTAACTCATTATTCAATTCAAGAACACATCAGTTTACTACAGTGCATGGACAGTTCAGTGAAGACCAGTGGAAGAGGTAGATGAAAGGGTGAGTTTGCTATTAGTTGCGACATCAGTTGTGCATGAGATTTGCACAAGCATTGGAGGAGATTGCCCATGAGGATTGCGCAGTTAAATCCAAGGAGATTCGAACTTGGATCTCTCATTGAACCAACTTGGATTGCGCAGTAGAGGCAGACAATTAGTGGATGAGTTTTGAACCTGTGACTTGTTCAAAACTGAGCTAGTTTGTGTGTAACTTTTGGAGACAGTACTGAGTACTTGTGAGGAGTATTGTACTGAGATTGTTACATTTTCTCTTCTATTATAATATACAAAATAGCTGGGGGTTTTCAGCTATAATATTTCCCCATTACATATTGTGTTTATGTGTGCATGCGACTGTTTCTATTTCCGCAAATTGATGATTAATTGTAGAAGAGGTTATGTGTTATGCATGAATTCGAATTAGTGTATGACCAGGATAATATCAGTGGATAAATCTTCATTATTCGGAAAATTTCTACATGGTATCAGAGCAAATTGATCATCGGGATCTATTACAGTGATTACAATTTTATTTCGGTAGACAGAGTCTGTAACGGGCCAGGTAGCCTCTGGATCCATCCTTTCTCTGAAAGGTGATATATCCAGTAAATTCCCTTACATTTGATCTCTATGCTAGAAATAATTTGTTCTCACAGATCCAGAAGCAGTTGAGTTTTTTGAGTTTGGAATTCGAATTTTGCAGCAGATTGTTTTCTTGGTGCCGGAGCTGAAATGTCTTTCAACGGTTTGCGACTCGAATATGCCCTTGAAGGCAGTTCGAATTATGTTGCATGGAAAGATCAGATGGAGGCGGTTTTAGAAGATAATGGGCTGAAGGAGTTCGTAGATATGGATTTCCAAAAGCCTATTGATCCTGCTGAAGTTGAGGCTTGGCAAAAGAAGATGGCGAAATGTCAAAGGATTCTCGTTGAGGTTGAAGGATCACATTGTATCTAGCTCCGCATGGAAAAGCTTCTCCATATTTGATGTGGAAAGTATCGATAGATTTATTCCGCAGCAAGAGCGACCAGAGGAGTCGGCTGCGCTCGCGATAAACTTGTAAACATTAAGATGGGAGAAAGGCGATGTGATCGCCAAATACCTCACGAAGTTCACTCAATGCGTAGATGAGCTGGGAGATGAGTCGGGAAGTGTGGGGGTGATCGTCGATGAAGAGGAATCGTGACTCGTCTCCTCGTCTTCCAAAGAGTTGGCATTCCTATCGTGACTCTATCAATGGTTGGGAGAAGTTGCTCTAGATGGGAGCGACTTTGGGCGATCTCATGCGGTGGAGGAGATATGAGGACTACTGTGGGATGGATCTTCTATTAAAGGGTATCCTCGATGAAGAAAAATTGCGCTTTGGGCCGCCAAAGAAAAGAAGGGGGAAGAGCAAAGAAAGCTTCTCAGTCTGGTGTGAAAGGCAAGAAGCAAGACATGTCCAAGGTGAATTGTTTTCACTGTCACCAGCACGGACACTATGCCACAAATTGTCCACAGAAGAAGAAAAATAAGAAGGCTGTTGGATCTGCAGCGGGAGAGGCATTGGCCTCCCAGTTCAAACTTGATTTTTCACTGATCGCATGCTTGGTCTCAAGTGTGATGGGATCATTATGGCTCTTGGACAGTGGTGCGTCATTTCACATGACAGGAGATCAAGATCTATTTTCAGATCTGGAGGAAAAAGATCTTGGAGTGCACATCGAGATGGGCGATGATGGTAGATACAGTGCGACCGGTATCGGTACCATTTCCTTTGAGAGGGAGTCTGGTAAACCCTTCGTATTGAAGGAAGTATTGCATGTTCCAGGATTGATGAAGAATCCGATCTCTGTGGTGATGTTGGAAGACAAGGGGTATGATGTGGTCTTCAGCGAAGGAAAGGCTTTCCTGCGCAGTAAGACAACTGGAGAGACCCGGAAGATAGGGGTTCGAGTCAAGAACCTTTATCAGTTGCAAGTAGATGGCTGCGCAGCAATGGCATGCAAGGCAGGAGAAGTGGTGAGCCGAGATGATGATGGCGAGCTGTGGCACAGGAGATTGGGCCACCTTCACCATGGAGCTTTGAAGATATTGTAGCAAATTTCTACTGGGCTTCCTAAGGGCACTCTTTCACAGTCAGATTAGTGCAAGGGGTGTACCTTGAGAAAATATGTGAAAGCCACCTTTCACGAGAAGGATAGTCATGCCACGACGATCCTTGAGAGAGTTCACACAGACGTGTGTGGTCCTTTCTCTATAGCTTCGACAGCAAAGCACAAGTACTATGTGATCTTTGTTGATGATTTCTCTCGGAAGTGCTGGGTCTTCTTCATGCAGAAGAAGAGTGAGACATATTCAAAGTTCTGTGAATTCAAGGCGTTGGTTGAGAAGGAATCGGGAAAGCATGTGAAGGCTCTTAGGAGCGACAATGGTGGTGAATTCATCTCTACTGAATTCAAGGACTTTTGCAGCACAGAAGGGATTCAGAGAGAGCTCATCGCACCCCATAACCCACAGCAGAACGGGGTTGCTGAGCGGAGGAGCAGAACGATCGTGGGTGCTACACGGGCGATGTTGCATGATTAGGGCCTACCCCTTCACTTGTGGGCTAAGGCATGCAATACTGCAGTATATGTGTAGAACCGTTGTCCTCACAAGATACTTGGCATGAGTACACCAGAGGAGGCGTTTTCTGGAAAGAGGCCTGACATCTCTCATCTGAGGATTTTTGGCTCACCTGTCTACATGCATGTGACGAAGGATGCCAGAAAGAAGCTGGATCTAACTGTAGAGGTTGGAATATTTGTGGGGTACACTGATACACCTCACAAATATCGGGTGTATTTGCCAGACAGTCGCAAGACTGTTGTGTGACGGGATATCAAATTTCAGGAGGGGAAAGCCATGCAATGTTCGCTTGAGAGGGAGCCACACTTGCATGCAGATGAGGAGCTATTAGTTCCTAAGGAGGAGCTTCCGGATGTGGATCAGCCACAAGAGGATGTTCATGCAGTGGAAGAAACCACTCATGCAGCGCAAACCATCAGAGGGCGCAAGCGCACTACAGAAGCTGAGCGACTGGCTCAAGATGCAGAGCGGGTTGTAGGACCACCTACAGCACAGCGCAAATAGAGACAGTCACCGGACCGGTACACTGGATACATGGCTCTTGTGAGCAAATGTGTCGTGACAGAACCATCCTCTTTCGAGGAAGATGTGGAGGAACCCGCATGGGTAGATGCCATGGTGGAAGAGTATGATTCTATTGTCAGAAACAATGCATGGGAGATTGTCCCGCGACCGGAGGGGAAATCAGTGGTGGGTTCGCAATGGATCTACAAAGTGAAGCAGGTGGCTGACGGGAGTGTGGAGAAGTACAAGGCAAGATTTGTTGCCCGTGGCTTCTCACAAATCGAGGGGATCGATTATGAGGAGACCTTTGCACCTGTCGCAAGGTACTCTTCCATACGGACGATCCTAGCTTTCTCAGCTCAGATGGGATGGCACATCCATCAGATGGATGTGAAGACTACATTCCTCAACGGAGTCATTGAGGAGGAGGTGTACATAGAGCAGCCTGAAGGTTTCGAGATCTTCAGCAGTGAGTCGCATGTTTGCCGACTCAAGAGAGCACTGTACGGGCTGAAGCAAGCACCTCGTGCTTGGTACACACAGATAGATAGTTACTTCACCGGACTTGGATTCTCCAAGAGTGAGGCGGATCCTAACCTGTACTAGATTGTGGTGGAGGGGAAGTTGTTGATCATTGTATTGTATGTAGATGATCTAATTTTGACGGGTGATGAGTTGTTGATACTTTCATGCAAGGAGGACCTTGCTAGATAGTTTGAGATGAAGGACTTGGGCCTCCTTCATTATTTCCTGGGATCGGAGATTTGGCAGCGCAGTGGAGGACTGTTTGTTTCTCAGGGTAAGTATGCCCAGGAGATACTGGAGAGGTTCAACATGCATGGCTGCAAGCCTGTTGACACTCCTCTTCCTGGTGGTTGGAGGAAGGAGGATGTTACTTCAGCGGAGGTAGTGGATGCAACTGTCTATCGACAGTTGGTGGGGTCGCTTATGTATCTGGTCAATACACGACCCGATATATGCTATGTTGTTAACCAGCTTTTGCAAGCTATGGTTAAGCCTACCAAGCTCTTCTGGAAGGCAGGCAAGCATGTATTGCGTTATCTTAGTGGCACAATGGTATATGGTCTATGGTACAGACAGGAGGTTGGAGCGAAGCTTAGCGGCTTCACTGATGCAGATTGGGCAGGGAGCCCAACAGACCGAAAGAGCACATCTGGAGAAGTTTTCAGTATTGGGTCGACAGCAGTTTCCTGGTACAACAAGAAGCAGAGATCCGTGGCACTCATTTCAGCAGAGGCCGAGTACATGGCAGCAAGCTTGGCTGCATGCGAGGCTATTTGGATGAGGAAGATCCTCGTCGGATTGTTTGGGTCGCACTTGGAGCCTACTATGATTTATTGTGATAACCAGAGTTTCATTAAACTCTTGGCTAATCCAGTATTTCATGATAGATCCAATCACATCGACATCAGGTACCATCATATCAGAGATTGTGTGCAGCGGATAATCATGTTACTTTCATATGTTCCCACGGAGGATCAGGATGCTGACATCTTGACGAAGGCGCTCACCAGGAGAAAATTTGAATTCCACAGAGGCAGGATAGGGGTTGCAGATAATCCATATCTTGTTGAGAGGGAGTGTTGAAAATGCAACAAGATGATGGATCTTAGTGAAATGAATTCGCCTTCACTAAGTGGGCCCGCAGGCTATTTTTGGCGCAAAGTCTATTTTTAGACTATGTCTATTTTTAGACATATGGAGCATGGTCTAGGAGTTGCAATATGCTATTCTTGGATGATTGGTCAATTTGGTAGAAATATATGGACCTCTATTTTTAGACATACAAGTCGAAGTCTATTTTTAGACTGCCTGTCTAAAAATAGGTCAGTCAAATATTATTAGCCCTTAATAATATTTGGACTCTAAACTTCAGTTTATTCTCTTACAGCACTTTAGTTGGAGCTACGGATGTGGCCCATGCATCTGACAGAAGGAATTACGCTATTCCTAGGGGTTTGGTGAGCTCATGCATGGTTGACTTCAGTTAGAACTCAAGTGGCAGAGTTTGGTGGAGTTGATGAGACAGTTGGTGGAGTTGTGTTCGGTTTAACTTAGTTGAACTAGTTGTGTTTAGTTTAATTGGATAATACACTAATGATGAGTGGAATGAATTAAATATTATTTAATTCACTAATTATTAACTCATTATTCAACTCAAGAACACATCAGTTTACTACAGTGCATGGACAGTTCAGTGAAGACCAGTGGAAGAGGTAGATGAAAGGGTGAGTTTGCTATTAGTTGCGACATCAGTTGTGCATGAGATTTGCACAAGCATTGGAGGATATTTCCCATGAGAATTGCGCAGTTAAATCCAAGGATATTCGAACTTGGATCTCTCATTGAACCAACTTGGATTGCGCAGTAGAGGCAGCAATTAGTGGATGAGTTTTGAACTTGTGACTTGTTCAAAACTGAGCTAGTTTGTGTGTAACTTTTGGAGGCAGTGTTGAGTACTTGTGAGGAGTATTGTACTGAGATTGTTACATGTTCTCTTCTATTATAATATACAAAATAGCTGGGGGTTTTCAGCTATAAGCTTTCCCCATTACATATTGTGTTTATGTGCGCATGCGACTGTTTCTATTTCCGCAAATTGATGATTAATTGTAGAAGAGGTTATGTGTTATGCATGAATTTGAATTAGCGTATGACCAGGATAATCTCAGTGGATAAATCTTCATTATTAAGAAAATTTCTACACTTTCCTAATGAGTTATAGTTTATTTTCATGAATCATTTACTCCCAAATATTATGAAGTGTTCACAAAAGTGGCCCTTCCTTTCCATAGTTCATATGGAGTCTTATCACTTTTTACTCAAAGTTTTTCCTTTTTTATGATGTATATTGTTGTGCCAATTCCATCCTTCTAGAATTTAACAAGTAACTTGGCTTCCAAAAATATCATTCTTGTAGTCTCTCGATTCCTGTAACAGTCTTTTCTTTCTTTATATCACTCCATTTTTCTATGGGGTTCTAGAAACATAAATTTTCCTTTTGATTCCATTTTTTTCACGGAACTCATTGAATTCTCATGACGTAAACTCTCCTCCTATGTCTAATCTTCAACACTTGATATTCAAATCACTTTAATTTTCAACTGATGCTTTGAAATTTTTGAAACATTCTAACACTTCTAATTTATATTTATGGAAAGATACCCAAATCATTCTAGTAAATTCATCTATGAATAACATAAAGTACCTTTCTCCTTGTAGTGTTGGAGTTCTGGTTGGACCACATATATCAATGTGGATGATTCACATTGGTATTGAAGTTGAACATTCCTCTGGGTGAAATTGGTTCTGGTTTGTTTTCCATGTTGAAATCATACACATATATCATTTTTTGGAATTATGGCTAATGTTTTGTCCTTGATGGAAACCTACTTGATAAAGAAATCAACATGATGTTTATGCAGATGTTATAAGTGATATTAAAAAAGGAATATAGTTAAGAGATAAATGAATGGTAAAGATAAAGTGTGAAAAAGTATACGGGGGTCATGCGAAGCAAGGTTGCGTACATACACAAGTATTGTGAAGAGAAGGCAGATACATAATCTACAAAATGGTATTTTTAATTCTCTAACACCCTCCTCTCACATCTACCCAAGTAACTGGCCAACTAGGGTAAACATGTGATGAGAGGCTACTATGATCTGATTCAACCTCCTAGGTGGCCTTAAGGAAGTGGAATCGATGGAAACACATCACGCAAACCTTACACATTAGCAAAAAAACTCCCAGGATCCATCCAAACCACTTAGGTAACTAGCCCCTACGTCCCACTAGGTTTTTAGACCATTAATCCCCCATACACACCCTTGATATGGGAAAGGATGCATCTAAGAGGCTCTGGACGCTCCCACATCATGCGAATGCATGAGTCTATGCACATTTTTCCCTGGCCTATGCTAACATCCTTGGGATTTGAACCACTTTTTGAGGCCCAAAGCCTAGGTCACGGCCCATAAAATCATGACACTTTCAGAAATAAAATATAACATCATAATAACGATGAAAAATAAAACACTTGAACAAGTAATTGACTAGACCCCTACTAGGCATGATAGGAATTTCCTTAAACATGTGACAAATATGAAATCTACATGTTTAAATAACATATCTAAGGATAGGGGTCTAATAGATTTGAGAATATGGGTATCATACTTATGTGAGAAATGCTAAGAAACATTGTTTCCTCATCTCATTAACTTCATTATCATATATTTGGTCATAGATACATTTTTCATTCATTTACAGCTCAAAACATGATGATATCCATACATCATCTTCATCATAAAACACATTCATAACTAGCATATAAAAAACAAAAATGATGAGCACATAAAAACCATATAAGGCACATAATAACAAACATATTTACCCATCAATACAAGAGGAAAATATCTCTTATTTCCATAAGAAAAATGAAATCAAATCCTGGAATTCCACATTCCACCCGACTATAGACATGGATGAGACAATCTCTCTTCAACCAGTCACCATGTGCCATATTCCAAGCATGAATGTGGGATATCATAAAACTCATCAACCAAAATTAAACTATGACTTCCAGAGGCCAAACCACCTCAACCCACAACTAGTGATTCCACCTTAGGGTCAGACATCTCAACCATCACCAGATTGGTCTCTACCCAAGTTCTCTAGGGCTCCAGAGCATTTTTTCCAACCAAGGCTCCAGGACTAGTAACTCAACCCATAGTTGTTTTCAGGCTCCAGAGCATTTGTCCAACCAAGGCTTCAGGACTAGTAACTCAACCCAATTTTTTATAGGGCTCCATATAAATTTTCCAACCAAGGCTCCAAGAATTAGTAACTCAAACCACAAGTAAAATAACATGAGAACAAACCAGAAAATGAGCAATGAAATGAGCCCACAACACCATGGCCATCTAGGAAATGACAAGTCTAGGAAAATACACTGTCAATCCAGGAAATCCTCCATGCCAATGACATATCATAACCAAGAAACCACATGCATGTGTAATGCATGCCAAAACTACAAAGAAAACCATACATGCAACTCAATACCTTCAAAGAAATCCAGTTTTAGTCATTTATCCTGATGTCCTCTTGCACTTTCCTACATTTCCTTTTCCTTCTTGCTCCAAATCCAAAGTACGCCACATTCCTCCAAGAGTGATCCAAGAAAACTCTAAGTATCCAAGAGTATGAGAGAGAGAGAGAATATAATGAGAGCCATAAGTGTGAGAAAAACACTTGCACACTGATCCTCATAAGCTTTTTTTATCAATGGTGCCTCTATTTCCATTTTTCCATTATTTCTTCATTTTCCATTATTTTCCTTCATTTTCCTCCTCACATGCAAGTTGTGACCTTTCACCTTCCTTTTCTCCTATTTTCCTTTATTTTCATAAATAGAATGACAAGTAATTCCTCATGCCTTTTCAAAGCCTTTTCCATTGCCTTTGCCAATTTCCTTTATCCATAATAAACCAAAGTGATACCCACTAGGATATTTCCCCCCCATTTAGCTTGGAATACATGTCCCATGACCTTGGTCTTATATTTTTTACGTGGACTTTTAACCAGGGTTGTTACGTACCCCCCTCCCCTTGGGGGAACACCGTCCTCGGTGTTCAATGACGCCTACAAACCAACAAACCACTCAAAATAAAACATACTGCCTATCAAGCTTTATAACACAACTCATTGCAATATTTACAATGAAATTCAAATATACAACCATACTGTCTATGGAGCCTTATAAATAAAACTCGATACAATATTTATAATAATATACACATATGCACATTTTCTCAACCAAAAAGTAAAAGGATACGATTTTTGTATTAACAACAATGGAATATAGAGGCTCACACCTCCACCCTCAAAGTAATACCATGATTGACCTCCTTCCTAGGAAGTCCAAAATCCACTACCAAAATCAATGCTGCATCCAATGTCCAATGCTACAATCATGTGCCACTTGTCCTCTCAATGAATAGTTATCAACTCATTGTTCTAGAGCACACTCCCAATGTGCATTTGATTCCATCTAGCAATTCTAATGACCCAAAAAGTTCCATCCCCAACCTTCCCTTATTTTCTACACAATACCTCGGGAAATCCGGTCACCCACTTATGTGTAGTCACACACCTTGCAAGATCCGTTGGCACCCCCATCCTGGGAAATCCATCCCTTGGAAAAAATTCCTCACATCGGAAGATACAAAAACCAAGGCATAACCCTACCTCAAAACCATCACACCTGTCATAACATGCTCATGGAAATCAATGGACATTCTTGGGTACCAATGTCCCACAATGGCCCTACTCCTAAAGTGCTTTACCAACATATTGGTGCATGTTTAAATTCCTTTTGTTGCTGCTAATTCTTGAAATTAGTTTCAATCATCCAAACTGGGAATTTCTATGCATTTTTGTACCAAGCACATAATTCCCATTAGACTCAAAATTAATTGAAATAAACTCAAATCATACCTCATTGGTAGCTTGTCAACAAGATGCACCAGCAATTATGTTTACTTCCTGTCAAAACAAGTCAAACTAGTTTTTTGATCAATGATCATGTATAAACATATCACATCCAATTAGATCAAAATGAAACCATCATAAATTAAAATCATGAATCACATGAAATCACCATAAATCATATGTAACCATCACATTTCAAAATCATAGATTGCATGCATAATAAAACTAAAATGAAATACCGATACATATCCTTCATCAGTCTTTACTTATTCCTTCATTATTTTGTACCCATACCATATCGGTTGCCACACCTGGCAAGCACCCAGTGCCTTTGCTTCTCTTCAATCACGTACACACACACAAAATGTATATCACAACACATACATCCACACACGACATACAACACCACACAATACATACACCCACACCAGCATAAAACACATACACCTACACCTAAACCTACATCGGCATACAACACATACACCTATACCCGATGTACAATACAACACAACGCATATACATATACATAGTACAGCACATTGAATATGCATGTCATGATACCACGACTACACAATGCACATACATAATACCGCATGCTCGTAACACAACATGTATGACATGCACACAATACCATACATATACCAATACCATATGCACAACATGTACATTGTACCACATGTACACAACACTACATGCACAACGTGTGCACAACTTCACATGTACACAGAACCACTTGCACAACGTGTGCACAATGCCAAATGTACACCACACCACATGTACAATGTGTACACAATACCACATGTACATAGCACGACATGTCCATGACACCACATGTACAGATCACCACATGCACAACATGTACATGACACCACCTGCACACAAAACCACATGTACAACATGTACACAACACCACATGCACACATAATCACATGTATAATCATGCACACAACACCATATGTACAATATTCACACAACACCATATGTACATAGCACCTCATATACAACATGTACATAACACCATACATACACAACACCGCTTATCCAACATTCACATAGCACCATATGAACACAACACCACATATCCATCATGCGCACAGTACGATATGTACACAACAAAACATATCCAACATGTACATAGCACCATCTATACCTAGCACTTCATAATCAATACACACACAACACCATATATACCACAGGCATACAACATCGTATGTACACAATACTACATATGTTACATGTACACATCACCATAGGTACAATCACTGAATATACAACATGCGAAAACCCCACACTAACTCCACAAAGAAACCTTTATCCTAGTGTCTTTCCACTATGCATGCATGCTTTAGCATGCCACATATAACACTTCTTTCACTTCGTTGATGTACCCCTCAGCATTACCTGTCCATAACATAAACATAGGCATAGAACAAGCATATAATACCAATTCATGTCCACATGATACTAACCTCATAGATCTGTTAGTGTTACTCTTCCCACTTCATTCCTCATAAGACCAAGAACCTCTTCATGCCATTCACCTGCATAAGCAACCATTCCTGCACAACAATGATCCTTGAAAACCCTGTCATACAGAGACATAAATACATAGATACATACATATATATAATCATTATCATACAAAAATCATGATCCTGAAAGACAACTACATACAGACATACATATATACATATATAAACATCAACATAATTGTGATCACAACAAAATTGCTAGATATCATAAGGTCTTGGTTAAGAAAACTTCCTTTATTCGTGCACAACATGCACAATGTTGAGAAAAAAATTTCTAAACATAGCCAAGGCATCTAACACCTCAGATCCATTCACTTTAACTTTAATGACACCTTTCTCACGATTTTTCTACCACCATCCATTTACCTCAATGGACCCAACCAATCCAATTGTATGTCATATTATTACCTTCATTTTCCCTTATACATGCACCGGGCTTCATCCAAGTCTTGCATCACATGTTGGGTAGCACACAACTCTCTTCAATATCCATTAAATTTCCTATTTCCCAAACCAATTACCAAGACTCTCACTACATAAAAGGAAAGAACAAGAAACAAAAAAATAAAACCATGGAAAACCAATAGAAATACGACACCACAACAAAGTGGAATGATCATGCACCATACATAAACAAAACTACAAATCAAGCACAAACAAATCACAAATACCGAAAGCATAAAATTAGAAACAAACACAATGACTCAATCCCCACGGGTTCCCAATGCTTTCATGGGAAATCTCAACCTAAGCCTTCTTCAATATTTCATGGCAGTCTATTTTTTCATGCAATCCCCTGCATCATACCACCATAAACAAATAATTTCCATTGTATAATATAAACATACAATATACCAGTTACCTTACCTTGTTATGCTAGGCACACTACCTTATATCTGAACACATGCATATATCATCTCTAAAGGGACTCCAATCCCTTGATGAATACATCCATAACTAGAAACTAGTTTTTATACATATCAAATACATGTTCATAAATATAACACATGTCCATGTAATTCCAGACAAGATTAGGGTTAATAAGACTTCATGTTTCCATGAAAAGCTCTCATTCATTCGGAATTTTGGTTCCCAAATATTTCCAAAGGAATTCTTACCCTATTCCTTTCTTTTTCCTTGATGTAATCGATTCATACAATGTATTGTCACATCACCCATATGTTATTTATATAAACACATAACTATTAGCGTGTCATGCTAATACCAAGCATGTTTCCCTGCAATTGCTCACACATGTCAATCACATGTTCCAAATATCAAGACATCATATCTATTAACTAAAATAAACCTATACCAATACTAACAACCATCCCATAATCAACTAATAGTCAAAATCATAATACTACAACTATCACCTACTTATACTCAAGTACACATCAACTATCTCAAAACATAGTGTGTTAGTACAACCATCTTAAAACAAGATCATTACTTCATGCAATTGTATAGACACATGCTCATATCATGTAAGCAATCAAACATTCAAACAATATATAGACAAAATAATAGACACCAAACACTAGATAGACGACATAATCAAACATTCAAACACCAAATAAGACATAAGAAAACTCACACCTTAATGTATCTCGGGGGAGGATATCTTGTATGCACAAGCAATCTATATTAGCACAATATAACTTCTCAACATATCAAATCACGCATAAATAAGGTCATGATATCCATAATAGTAACTAGATAACATGTTCACCTCATAAGTTAATAAACAATTGGCATTCATGCATGAAAATCACATCTATATAGTAAGTCCAAATTAGTATGACACAATATCATAAATATGTCAGCTCATACCCGAATATTGTAACCATAACCATTTACATAGTTAAATCTAGATTAGCGTGATACATATAACATCAATATCTTAATAAAATAACCCTAATCATCGAGTTAACTAACATATAACATACTCATCAACAACATATAACACAATCATCAAGTTAACTAACGTAAAACAACAAAAATAATGCATATAACAACACATTTCTATCATTCATGACTATTCGGCACACGTGCATATGACCACACTGATTCACTAACATCTACCATGCATGTAACCACAACAACAATAAAATGAAAAACATGTATATAACCCTAATTCATATAACAATCCATTAACGAGCATACATGCATGCCAATCATACAATACCTAAATGACGATCTGCTCTTACTAGAAATTCTAGTGTTTCCACTTCACTTTGATGATCTGCATCTCATTCTATATCTCAACCAACACATTAGCATCATAACAAACTAATAACATCATAATGACCTAAATTTCACACAATCACCTCATGGACAACAACCTTAACCATTGAAATGCATGCATAACAACATATTGACACTGACATGCATAAAAAATGCATAACCAACATGCACTCATGATGATCACATCTAAAAAAACACCATCAAATTCCACATGGAGAAACAACTGCAACAATGACCACAACCATGCATATACAAGAATAACATAGTGCACAAACTTATAAAACACATATGCAACTGAAATGTATGCACAACAAACACATTCCGCCCATCTAGTCTGAGGGGTGCACCATGCTCTAATACCACTTTGTGGTATCAAATGTTAACACTAGAAAATCGCACACTGCAAGAGACATTAGAAATTTTCCATAAAAAGGTACAAATCAAGACATCATGGAAAGATAAAAATTTAAATTTTCTAAGTTTATTTGAGAAAATATTGTACTGTGCACTAGAAACAAAGAAGGTTTGGACGAACTGCGCGACACTTGCAGAAAAATCCATGTACTCGAAGTGAAGGGTGAACTCATAATTTTGGGGCCACTCCCCACACTTGGGCAGGAGATCCCTTGACATGGCCAGTCAATTACAACCGACTTGAGGCCACCCTGAAGATATGCAACCCTCAATGGAATCATCTTGTCCTACTCTAAGGTCATTATCACTCTTGAACCAAGGGAGGGAAGATGGGTTCAAAATTTTCTATATAAACAAGCCATGGGAAGAGAAAAACATGATACATTTTTATGTTGGCCAAATTTCTATCAGAGAAACACCACATTTTATTGTTGAAGCAAAGGAAGTGAGAGCACTAACATGTTAGCCATATTTCTTCTAAGAAATCCAACATCTTAATTAGAGAAGATTCCACCATTAGAGAGTCTTCACACTTCTTTTGAGAGAGAAGATAATCTTACAAAGATACTGAGGAAAGGGATACTATAGGATAATATGATTGGGTGGTGGTTATTGGGTATCCCTCTCAGGGCTTTCTGGTGCCCAAGGCAGATCGTAAGGTTAGATGCAAAGTTCCAAAGATACTGCATACATGTTCATGTTAATATATATTATTAAGAAAGAAAGATTGAAAAGATTACCTCTTTGTGGATAGAAGACCCTATGGAGAACACCCAGTAGCCAAGTAGAAGTCATTCTTCACTGGCTCCAAGTCCAAATCCTGCAACCAATCAAAGGACCCGTGTAATCTCTACAATAGTATAGCTTTCTATCAATTAAACTAGCATGTAAGAAACATAAAACAATGCAGATCTAAGCCACTCATATCATGCTACATAGATGACTAAACAACAATTGTGATACTGATGCATTGAATGGAAAAAATAGATACAGTTCTATTGATTTATGAAAAGGAGAATTACAACCGTCAGTTGCACAAAGCCCTCCTCAATATTCCAATTCCTCTCTCTCTTTCTCTATCTTCGAGTGTGATGATGCTCAATTCTGAAAGCTCTCAATGAACTTCGTTGATCTTCAAGCCTCACACTACAACAATGAAACTCTACTCCACATATAATCAAACCTTCGACCTTAGACCAAGAGCCCATAGCTCCAATTTATAGGAGATGGAAAGGAAAAACCTTGCCAACTCTTTCAACCTGTTCAAATCGGGAAAGATATAGATATGTCCTCACTTTTCCTTGATTTTTCCTTCCATAGGAGTTTAGTTTTGTTTGGAAATTCCTAATAAAATGTTTGTGCCATTTAGTTTCCATTTGAACTGAATCCTTTTGAGAAAAAGTTGGAAATTCCAGTCAGTTTTCCGCAAGATATTTCCCTTTTAACATTCAAACAAGGATAATGTTGCCCCTTGGGCAAGACAAAGCGTTACCCTAGGAATTAATGCTCCTTTTGCATGGCTCAGGTGCATTATAACTCTACCTAGCTATTTCTGGGGTGTGTTACCTTGGAAAAAATGGGTCTTGTCTAGGTCATTTTCTTCCTTCCATGTTACCTTCTCCTTTGAGCTGATGAGGAGGTCATTTGTCCTGTAACAGATTCCCCCTAAAGTGTGAGGTAAAAGACGAAGATGATGGTCGAAATAATTTATAATAAGTGTAGTAGAATGAGAGGAATTGGAGGACTGAAGAAAACATGGAACAACAACATATGTCAGAAAATATAGTATCTGTCCTGAGTCGAGCATTCCCATGCTCGGTAGCTAATCAAAATGATTTCTCTAGAGCAAAGATATGAACAGTGTGTCCACCGATAAGAATAACGTGGAAGCATCTGTCATAATAGGATCAAACTGATAAGCTATCTCCAAAAACAATATCGCAACTTGGGAGAGGAAACACAGTTGTAATGGTGTAAGCCTCAACCCAAGGTCTTGGTCGCCACTTTACTAAAATGCATATTTCTGCACATCTGAATAAATGAGTTGTAGTAAAACATGAAGGAAATCGTCTGATTACCAATAAATAACAAAAACTGTTAACAGACGTAATGTTAGGTCCCTATATTAATAGTGTAGTCCCTTATTATGTTAGTGTAGCCCCCCTTATTGTTATTGTTGTACCCTTGTAACCCCAATATTGTTATTATTGTGCCCTTAAATTATTATTGTTAGGTCGGCTAGGATTACATTGTGGCCCCACTAGGATTACATTGTGGCCCCATGGACTTCTATATAAAGAAGGAGGTTTTGGTCATTTGTATCATCCAAGAATTTTTCATTCATGTAATGTATTGGAGGTTTCCCCCTCGAAGTGGCTTATTTATAAGGCGTTGATATCTCTTTTCTTCTATTTTTGGAGCTAGTTTCACAACACGCGAGGGCGGCCACCAATAATGATGATGGTCCCCAAGATGCACAATACATCTAGAAACTGTGAATAAAAGGAGTTAATGTCGAACACTCGTAGAATCATTCGATCAGGAGCCAATAATGAGAACCTGCAACCAAATACAAGGTGACCTGCCACTGATGTCTGCAAGTACTTGGGTACTGATGTGTTTCTGGATCAACTTCCTAGATAAGATGTTGAAGTAAATCGGAAGGTATCTGTCAAAAGGTAGGCACTAAGGCATCCTACATCATTCGACATGAAATGGGAAAAGATGAATTTTTTTATGGAAATAATCAAGAGCAAATGGGAATAATTGACGAAAAAGAAGTTTTGGTATATGATGGCTTGGTTGATACAAGGAGCAGTAGATAGCAGGATCCTCTTGAACAATAGAAGGCACTCTAACAGGGTACCAGGAAGCTTAGGTTTAATGAACACCAAAGAATATTAGGATTAACCAATGCAGAAACATTGGCATATGAAGGCTAAACTCATAGATGGTAGGGTTCAGCTAAATGCGAGAGAGTTTTCTGGGAAGTGCCATGTTGAAGATTTTGTGCTGCCAAATAAACCTTTAAAATGTAACAGAATAAGTATCCACTTTGTCCAAATTTTTTCCCCGTCTGATTAAGTTTAACAAGTCCAAATGGGTAAACTCGATGATTTTTTCATATTTAGAGAGTCTAAGAAACATTTTAAAAGACAACTCCAGGGGGTACCTTTGTCATGTTTGATAACCAGGCACGACGAAGGGAGAATAGTAAGCTCGAAACAGTTCATTTTCCGTGAGTTATTCCATTCAATCTAGAAAAGTGAGAAACCTATGTTCAATGTATGTCTGCCTCATTCTATTATGAGTATGAGGAGACGAATTAAACTCAATGTTTTTCGTGAAATTTTAACGAGTCCAACGAAGAAAAACTCGATGCTCTCCGTGAATTTTTAACGAGTCCCACGGAAAAAAACTCGGTTACTTTTTCTGTTTAATGAGCTTTGAAAAAGAGAGAAAAGAATGGCTCATATTTATTTGTCGTAGTAGTTTAACGATCTCGACGAAGGCAACTCGTGGTTTTTTTAGTTTTACAAGCTAGAAAAAGTCCCTAAAAGGAAAGCTCGAAACAGGGTTGAGCATGGTCAAATCTGCACATGAACATTAACAACTCATCATAGCATTGGTAACATTTAAAAACCAGTAGTTGTGACAAAATATAGCAGGAATTTACCTCTTACCTCTAGAATGGCTATAAGAAGGAAACAAACCTTCATTTTCATTATTTTTAGTGTTGTGATAGAGCTCTGGAGAGAAAAAAGTGGTGAAACTTCGACTGCTGATTGTGGACGAACTGGGAAACGGTTTTTGATTCTGCGAGATCTAGGTAAGATCTTGAACCTTTCTCTAGCTTTTCTTTGTCATTTTAGTTCTTTTTGCTAGTTAAAAATGTGATTTTTAGCAGGCCCTAGTTATTTTTAGCGGCTAACGCAGATGCCCAGTATCTGGGCTGCGTTAAACGCACTGCCCGTTAAGGGACAATGTGTTAGCATGCACTGATTTGCACTAGGGCCCACGTTAGCTGGCAGAAACAATTTTTGAGCTTGATTTTCTTAATCCTAGAGTGTTCCAGCCAAAAAATAATCCATTAGAAATGTTGCTTATGCAGGTGTGAACCAGTTTACCATGAGAATTTGGAGTGAAAGAGAGCATGAGCGGGAAGAAAGTGAAATGGTTACTGATGTTGCTACTTTTCTGGTTCTCTGCAAATGTGGATTACTAAAGTATGCTCATTTAGAGCTGATGAGAGGGAAGGAAGACCTTTTTAGATGGATCATCCAGTAGTGGGATGACCAGCAACATGTATTTCACATCAGGGGTAATGAAATCTAGATCGAGAAATATGACATTTACTACTTGACTGGCCTGTCATGCAGAGGACTGAGGCCCAATATAATAGGTTCCAGGGCTGATCCCCACACTACTATGGATCTGATTCGAACTCATTGCATAAAAAATACTGCGGTCGTAAGTAACTGGGTACCTATTTCATGAGTGGCAGTGAGACCGTTGAGGTCTCTTTTGTGGATGATAGTTCGCTTGGAAGGAGCCTAGAGTCAACAAGTGTCCACCAAGGCCTAGGTGTTTCTGGTGTTGGATTGCATGCAGTCTTAGGTTTTCGACTGGTGTGAAGGTATTTTCCGCCGGGTTTGAGAAGAACTGATAGCATGTAAGACTCGGACCCAAAGAGATTTTGGGTATGGAACACTGATCGTGTCTTTTATACTAGATCAGGTGCCCACAATGAGGCCAAGAATGATCACAGATGCGTTGGGACCGCGGGAGCCAAGACAAGCTCGTTGGTCAGCTTTGATGCCATGGACTGGAGAGGGTCCAATCTGTCACTGTTTTGATGACACATTCTTTGAGTGGTTAGATGACCAGATCCTAATGATTGAAGATTATCCCCAATGCAGGGATGAAATACATAGGAGATCCGGATTTGATATTTCCACTGAAGACTCAGTGGGGTCTAGATGGTAAGAAAGAAATTTATCAGTTCTTTTTGAAGTATTTTTTATCTTTTCAATGTTTATGCAACTTTTTTGTTTAATTGGTGAATTTTTTTTTGACATGAAGCTTGTTGCTTGACACAGATGTGGCACCTGTCCATCCAGTTGGAGGCCCTCACTATGCAAGGTGAGGAATGCAGCTACCTGGGGCTGGCACAGTAGCAGAGGCCGCAGCAGCTGCCGAAGAGGGTGATGACGCACGTAGTTTGCATGATCTTGCTAGGAACCTTGAGGCTCTAATCATGGGTATGTCACCTCTTCCCATGAGGGAGATCCTGGTTCACCTACAGTGGCACACAATGGGTGTGCTGGAGAGGTTCTTCATGCCTCTTAGGAGGTTATCCAGGGCAGTTATCCGCTATTTTGAGTAGCAGGCTTAGGAGGAATAGTGGATAGATGTGTAAATGTCAGAGCGAGGCTTTAGTAGAGCCAATTTTTTTTTTTGTAAAACACCCAAGGTTTGGGAAGTTTTTTGATGTAACTTGACTGGACACGACATATATATATACATGTACATATTTTGGCAATTTTGATTCTTTTTTTTTTTTAATTTTTATGTATTTTTTATGGTAAAAAATATACACTCATGTATGACTCTTTCTATAATAAATGCACCAAATGCCAATCTAACACATAATTTTCCAACGAATAAGATAATGTATTAAATTATCTAGGAATGTGCTCAAATGCGATGGTTTGAAATTGACGTTCTAAAATTTTTACCCTTAAGTAATAATGTAATAAGGCTGGATGACATACACGATAACAATTGTTTAAATGCATAACAACAAGTTGGGAATCTAACTTGGCCAAAAAATTGGAGATGTTGCGAGATTCATCTTCCATGAAGAGTTGTATCACCGACATGTATTCAACAATATTGTTAGTGGCATTGCCCATGAAGATTCCTCCGGATCCAAGGAGCTCTGCTTCAGGTGTGTAGAGGACCCAAAAAGCTGACGCAATGTCCGAGTATGACGACTGATACCATCCACGTATCGAACGTATGATAAGGATGATGAAGGCATCTATGTAAAAGAAAAAGTGTTTATGAGAAAAACACTAAAAAACCCAAAATATCCAGACACATAAAACAAAGACAAAACTAATATAAATAAAATTACAAAGCATATGCTTAGTGGAACACTAGGAAAAATAATTCTTTAGATAGAGCCCGTTGCGGGGCTCTGCGAGTGGAATTCCATTATAGTCCTCAAGTTCATAAGCTCCTTTTGACAGGACTTCGTGATGACGTAAGGACCAAGCCATAATGTTTGGAGTGTTCCTGCCCCCAAGAGGTCGTGTCTCTAACCATAGAGTAGAATGAGATCACCCCCTTGGAAAGAATGAGGCTTGACAGATTTGTCGTATTGAGCTTTTGCTCGGTGCTTGTGAGCTTCGAGTGCCAGCATGGCAACTTGAAGAGTATCATCCAATTGATCGAGCAAGAGCAAGCGCTCTTCTTTGGCAGTGGTGTTGGGTAGGAGTTCAACATCGAGCTTGAGTGATGGAATCTCACACTCGATTGGGAGTACTACTTCCAGGTTGAATGCAAGTTGGAATGGTGTGAATCCTGTAGTAGTTTTGACTGACGTTCGGTATGCCCATAACGCGGAATATAACTTCCAATGACATGTGGTTTTATGGTTGCTGACTAGCTGACAAATCATGGTTTTGAGGATTCCATTTACGGCTTCGACTTGACCATTGACTTGCGGATAGTAGGACGAAGACTGGTCTTCTCAAAAACCTTGCATGAAAGTCAATTCCATCATGATATGGTTCTAAAAATGTGACCCATGAGCTATGACGATTGAGAGGGGCACACCGAAAAGGTAGATAACATGATTGAACAAGAATAGAGTGGTGGTTTCCCCATTAGCCTTAAAAGTGGGAATGGATTCTGCCCATTTTTTGAAATAGTCAACTGCAACCACGATGTAATTATGTCCATCCAAAGAAGTAGGATTTCATGTAACAAAGTCTATTCCCCATTTATAAAAAGACCAATGGAGACAACCAGATGAAGAGGGGCAGGATGGGTGTGTATTTTCTTCGTGAAAATATAACACAGATGGCACTTCTAGGCAGTAGCTATGCTAGAAAGATGACCGTCGCACGCCCCTGCGTGACAGTCATTTAAAACGTGTTCTTCCTCGTTAAGAGTGAGACATCGTTGAAGAATAGTATTGACACCACAACGATATAGAGTATCATTGAGTACGAGGTAGTTTTTTTCTTGGTGATGAATACGACGATGGTTTTCTGACATGAGAGCTGGGTGGGAACGTTGAGTTTGGAGGTAGACCAAAATATCTCCATACCAAGGATTAGAAGAATTGACTAGGTAGTAGATTCATCAGGAAATGGATCATGAGCTACATCTTCTGGGTCAATTCTGGGAAGGTTCGACAGTAATTCAACGAATACTAGAGATTTATCTTCTTTGGCAGCAGTGAAAACCAAATCAAATTGTTGGAGGATTACAATCAATTTGGAATATTTTCCTCCAATAAATTGTCGAGACAGAATGTGTCGCATGGGATTCTCCAAAGCAATTACAGTAGTTTTCCACAACAGTATATAGTGTCGGAGTCAGGTGACAACGAATACCACCGCGAGAGATAGTTTCCCCAAATGCGAATATCATAGTTTGGGTCCTGTTGTGGATCATTTGCATATCCTTTTATTTTCGATTCTTGAAAATATAAAAAAAAAATAGAAAATAGTTGAAAGTATGTTAAAGTATTATAATTCTTATACTTTAGCATAAAAAAAATTTCTGTTGATATATTGGAGTTAAAATTTTAAACACTTTAAACTTTATGAAAGTGGGTTTTGCATTTATGTTTAAAGATCGATCAATTTGATGGGAGAAAAGCATTGATGGTTTTAATTCTTATCAAAAGGCCCAAATCGTGGGCACAACCAGTGCATAATATAATAAGATGAGTGCCTCCACAGTTGACTGGGTTGACTGCGAGGAAAACAGAGATGAACGGTGGAGATTGAGTGTGGGGGCACCAGCCAAAAGTTTCCTCCATACCTTGAGACCCCTCGCAGTGACGTAGGGCACTGAGTTTTTCAAAAATGTCTTCCATGTCAGGTGAAATCAATGGCTCATTGGCTCGTCATTTTAGCATTAAAATTTAAGGTTGCGCCACCTATTTAAACAAAATTCGCATTGTTTTTCAAATCATTTGTGATTATTTTATGATGCTCCTATTTTAGTTTTCTGTCACCCTAATAAATTAACCACCCTGTAAGTTGTTATTTGCGATAATTTTTAGTCATGGCTAAGTGTTTGTCCTTGTCAGGTTCTGCTATTCATATCCCTCTCATGGACATCGAGGGGGATATTCAAGATACCTTTTGCTTTATAATTCATCTTTTGTTTTATCAGCAAGTCATCCTGAATGACAAAGCCTCCCCTGTCTATAGTGCCATGGTCAAGTATGGAGTGCTTTCTGCATGTATCCCAAAGACTCACCTTTTTCCTGAATTTATCTATTGGTTGGTGTCAGTCATGTGCCCTGGGAAATGTTTTGTTATGAATTGTTAGGGAGAGAATGTTTTGCAAGTGTCTACCCAGCTAATCCACCAAGCCCTTTTCTATCCTGAGTCAGAGTCATTCGTTCAGTTCTCCAATGATTCTCTGGTAACCTATTATGATAATATTGCAGGTGAAGAGTTTAATCAGTTCATATAATTTGTGAAGCCAAACATGAAGCAATTTCAGCCAGACAGCAAGGAGTTTTCTATGGAGATTTTTGATGCAGAAATTTGACCAGTATTAAGTAGCATTGAAAATATCTTGGGAAAATATGATGACAGTATAGTGGATAAATCAGTCTTGGGGATGTTTTCCATGATGAAGAAGCCAGGAATAGTGTGGGATATTCCATCATATTGGCAGGAAGCAGTTAATTCACAACTAATGAGCCTTTCATTAATGGGTTCTTTTAAATTTCCTTCATTGATTGTCTACTTGTTCTTACATAAAAATGTGGAAGAGTTCATGCATCTAGGTCTGAATATTATGGATATAAACAAGAAAAGGCAATCAGTAGTGTTCTAGACAGATGTAGTAAGAAGAGATCAAAATGAAGTTGGATTGTTTGATTTTTCCATTTATTTCATGTCAGTTGCATATAAAATCTTGAATGGAGTTCCTCCTCCCTGTTTTCTACCTAAAGCTCAGTAATATTTTCATTTAGGAGTAAATTGAAAATTTGGAGATTGTTTTATTTTTTAGGATTATTCTGAAACTAGGCTATATGGAGCAAGTTTTGAGCCTTATATACTTCCAATGTTTGTGTCTATGAGGCTATTTGCCTTGGAATTTATTCGACAAAGCCTAAATTTTGATCAGGTTCACTTTGTTCCCATGAAAAAGGGGAACATGTACAAACTACTCATGATTGTAGGCCCTTTCATAGTCAATATGAGACAGGCATTTTAGGAGGTTACTAAAATGTTAGATGAGATGCATATGCTATTAGGGGAAAGTTGGGCTTATGACCCTCACAGTGTAATTTCAAATAGAAGAATTGAGAATGGGTATTCAACTTTCATTCATGAAAGTAGGTCAGATTTGGAGAAGATAGCAAGTAAAGGTGTGATGAGTTCAACAGGTTCAAACATTCAGACTCCTATCATATCAGAGAAATCAAACAAAAAAAGCAAAGAAACAATGATTGATTTAGATGATGAGGAGCAGGGAGCTGAGAAGAGGACAAAGTTTACTGAAGAATCTACATCTAACCCACCTAGTTTTTCTTTACATTTGGGAGAAGAAAAAAATGTTCCTGCTTCACCTAGGAGTCATGAAATATCTCATGAAAAAGTACCTCTGATCAAACAGATGTTTACACAAATTGAAGAAAGGAATCAGAAGATGAAGGCCATCATGGAGGCCCAAGTTGAATATCAAGTTGCTCCAGATCAAACAAGACTTTTGACTGTCATGGATCTTGAGAAAGATCAATTCAGAATTTCCCTGTCACATCCTACAGACATGTCAATAGGTTCTTCTAACCATTTCAATACTGTAAATGTGACCGCAGATGTGAAGAAGATTCCCTTGATGGATAAGATGAATTTACATATGAAAATTGGTCAGTTGATTGTGAATGACCTAAAGAAGACCAATGCAATGGAAATGAAGGCACAAAATATGTTGGGAAAGGTACTTAAGCAATTAAAGTTAGAGAAAGATAACTCAAGAGCTTAAACAGTTCAGAATGATGAGCTAAAGAAAATCATTGTAAAGATTGGAGTGGACCCTAGTGAAAAGACTGTTGTACAGAAATTTATGAAAAGTGTTGAGGCAAAAATATTTACATTGAGGAAAAAGATAAAATTTCCTACAAGAGAACATTCTATGGCTGCAAAATTTGCAGAGGTGGAGAAGGAAAAGGAAAAGATTTTACAGCAACTCATGCAAAAAAATGAAGAAATTTCCAAAATAAAGAAAACTGTAATATCACTGCAAAATTATATTGATAACCATAACAGTACTTTTTTTTCCCTACAGGTAACAAAGATCCACAAGCATAGAATTTTTAGTTGAATACTAAGTTGAAGATGGCTAAAAGAGATCGGAAAAAGGTTCAAGTAGATCTGGAGATTGCAACAAATCTTATTCAAGCCATAGGGAATGAAGCTGACAAGTAAAAAATGGATATTCAGAATGCTGATACTGAGATTAAAAATCTCAAAGAGAGACTGAATGGAAGCATTTCACTGATACAAGCCAAAGATATCATTTGGAATGATATCATCTCAGAAATGAAATCAATTTGGAGTTGTTTGATGATATTTGCAGAGGAGAAAAGTCTTTTCAGGGAATGTGAAGAACCAATTATGACAGATAAATAGAAGGCAATTAATAGAGCTATTTTGGCTACAAGGTTCATTGAATTTATTAATTCTAAAACAGATCAGGAATTAGAAGAGAATGACATTAAATCCAGAACCTTATATGCAATAGAGATCAATAAGGTGATTGTTAGAAATGACCACAGAAAGGCTACAGAAAAGAAATTGATGGAAATTAAAGAAGCAGTAAGTTAGTTTCATAAGTTATTTGACAAATTAACAAGAATAGGTATTCCATCATGTTGGGGAGATGAAGGAAATATTTTTACATGGGATTCCTATGAGAATTTTCTAGTTATGACAAAAATTAAAGTTGATAACTGGCATGAAAAAACTCAGGTGCTTATTGAGGCATAAAAGGTATCTTTTTAACACCTAATTATCGTACATTAATTATCAATCCGGGAGCGAATTTTTATTTCAAGAGTGTACCCTGTTTGAGACTGTAATTTAGCTAAGAGTAATGCTATGAAAGATGTAGTACAGTATTCTAGATGCAAGAGTAAACAGATGCTTGTAAAGAAATCTAATTACAGTAACATGAATGGAAATACTCTGAAATCTTAACTACTCACTCTGCAAAGCATCAATTAGGGATACAGTAGCAATAACTCATTCCTTTAGAAATCGATGTAACTTAAAACACACTGGGACAAGGCAATCAATCTGGGAACTTGGAAGCAGTAACCAATGTTCACTACAGTTGAAAGTCCCGCTCTTCATCAATCAAGGTGAAATCGAAATTGAACTACTTGCTGATGAAAATGACTAGCAAGAACTTCTTCTAATAGCAAGAATTGGAAAGGAACAACAATTCGTAATTCCTATGTGTAAACAGCAACTATAAACAATATTTCTACAAGTATGAACCTAGCGAATTAGAAATTAACAACAAACAGTAATTGAACAGCAAACAACAATTGAAAAACAATTATGAACTTAATAAAATCAAGTAACAAGTCTTCTTAAACTCCAACCATGTCAACAGAAAACACTATGAAATAGTCAATCGAAATGAACCATAATCCAATGGAACAACAAACAAAATTAAGTATAGAACAACAAAGCTTTATAAGAGATAGAAATATGAATAAGACAGTAAATACGATCCTTGCGAAAATATAATAGCAATGCAATTCACTAACGCAGACATCAATCCAATTCTCAATTCAACAACAATCAAATAACTTTGTAATCATAATGAATCTACGCAATTATCACGCGACAGAAATCAAAGGATAGAAATAAAAACAACAGAGAAATTCCACCAAGGCTGGTCCCTTAGCACCAGTGAAACACTGCTGGGTTACTTCAGAGCTTGAAAGATGAAATGAAACATGCCTTTGTATTAATCAAACATAAAACTATTACAAAGATCCTTCTCTAAACTCGAGAGTCAATAAAACGTAATATTACAAAAGGAATGTTTTGAATCAAAGGATCTCTCAATCACTAAAGGTGTTGCCTTATATAACAAACTCGACGGAAAAGACAAGGAATGAGATGAGGCTTGAACAGCGATCCCTCAGGATCGAAGGATCTTGAGGGATTTTCTTCCCTTATTCCTTTAGCTGTCACTTGATTTCCTTTGACCGAAGTTGACCTGTCCCCTGTCTTTTCTTAGCGATGCGTTTGGATTTCCTTGTCTTTGGCAGGATTTGGTCTAACGCTAAAGGAACAACAGTTGCATTTACTTTAGCCTCGCCTCTGATATAGCTGTTCGCCTCGCCTAATTCCTGTTTTTAGCAATAAAAGGCAGTTTTTAGTCATATTTTACAATAAACATAAATATTCACAATGCTACCACAATTCTTGTAATAAATCATCTTTATAAAGTAAAAAAAATTATGTTTAAAGTAAAAGAATGGGAAAACACATAGTGAATTCATACCTTTTCCACTGCTCAACAATGCTTAAAGGGGAAACAATGGTCAACTTTCTGCATAAACATTTTCAGCTACTATGGTTGGTAAAAACTCTTTTCATAGAAGCACCATCCTATAATCGAATTACTGCATTCAGATTGGGGTATCACAATCTAACACATTTTCCCAAGAAAAAGGTAGAGATATGGAAAAAGTGCAGAGCTTGGAAAATAGACTTGCCAAAATGGTTTTCAGCATTAAAGAAAGACAAATCAGCTGACCAAGGAAATGCAACAGCATCATTAGCAATTCCTGTAGATTAGGATATATATTTTTACATTATATTACTTTTTCAAAGACAATGTAATTGTAATAAGACATTTTCAAGGCATGTAATAGAAAACCTCTAAAGTCCTAAGTATTTGTGGTAGTTAGGATTGGTTACAACAGTTCCAAACTGTTTTTTACTGTATTTAATGTAATTTTCAAGGGGAAGAAAGGTTCTGAGTTTGGGACCTTCAGACTATTATTTTGTACTCAGAGATTTCAATGCTTAATGAATGAGTAAGCATGTTTTTGGAATCTGTTTATGTTGGAATGTATCTAAGTTTACATTATGTGTTTTGTTTCTTTGAATAAGACAAAGTAATGAGCAGCAGGTCCCTTTTTACCTATGTAAGAAAGAGTTAAAATCCTTAATTGGCGCTCCTTTGTTTTAACTATTTCCTTAATAAATTCTTTAGAAGTTTGAGATGATATATTCTGTGTGACAGCATATCAGTTTGGGCTTCTTTATTTCATTTTCTTCTACTCATTTCATTCAACATCAGCAAATGGTAGCATTGTGAGACATTCATTGTGTTTGATATCTAAGGGTTTAATAGTAAATACTTGAAGGTCATTAAAACAGAGACAGATATTTTCATGACATAATCATATAAATGTCTTAAGCACTGATCCTTATCACAGCTAAGGGATTGTCTCTTAAGGTACAACAGGTCCAATGAGACCTTTTGAAAAATAATATATCACATGTTCACTATCGTCATCATGAACCTGAACCAACACCATGCCTAACGAGGATGGTGAGGCTACCAGGTAGAGGATAAAGTAGCACGAGCAGTTGGGGGCACTAAGAAGTGGGGCAGAAACGAGTGCTCATTTCAAGGCATAAAACGAAAATTGAGCTTGGTCAACCCACAAATATAGTGTTCCTTTATTCAGTAAGCGCCTAAATCATTTAGTCATCTCGGCATAGTTTACTATGAAATGACGTAAAAAGTTTGCCTTACCTTGCAAACGTTGGAACATTATACCACCATTCAGCGAGAGGTAACCACTTGACCCATTGTGTTTGTTTATCAGATACAAAGCAACAAAGATATCCTTCCAAACATTTATTTACTATCTTAGTTTGACCATCAGATTGAGGATGATAAGATGAGCTATGAGCTAATTGAGTACCCAAACAAGAAGATAACTCCGTCCAAAAATTTCCAGTAAAAATGGGATCTCTGTCGCTCACAATAACCCTTGGGCTTCCATGTAGCTTTTGAATTCTGTCCATAAATGTAGTAGCAACTGTACTTGCTTTAAATGGATGAGATAATGCACAAAAGTGTGCATACTTGGTAAGTCTATCAACTGCCACCATGATGACACTCTTTCCTTCGGACTTAGGTAAACCTGTGATAAAATCCATTGAAATCTCCTCCCAACGTTGACTTGGAATGGATAAAGGTTGTAGAAGTCCTGGGGTCTTAATTGTTTCCACTTTATTCTGCTGGCAAACCAAACATTCCGCCACAAAATTTTGAATATGAGATTTAAGGCCATCCCAAAAAAATTCTTTCTTCACCCTGTGGTAAGTTTTTAAAAATCCTGAGTGTCCTCCTAAAGGAGAAGTGTGCAATTCCAAAAGAATCTTTTGTTTTAGTTGGGAATTCTTACAAGGATATAAGCGATATTTGTACCATAAGGAATCATTTTTCCAACTAAATGTATCAGATGTACTAGGATCTTGCTGCAACTTTTGAATGAGTGTCCATACATCTTTGTCCTTCTTCCATTCATCTCTTGCTTCGGTTATCAAATCTGGTTGGATAATAGAAATGGCACAAAGCAATGCTTCCACCTCTTCATTCTTTCTTGAGAGTGCATCTGCAACAACATTAAGATTTCCTTTTTTGTATATTATTTCAAAGTCATAACCCAACATCTTTGTGACCCATTTTTGCTGCTCTTCTAAAGATAGTCTTTGTTCCAAAAAATGTTTAAGACTATCATGATCAGTTTTTACCTTGAAGTGTCTTCCCATTAGGTAAGTTCGCCATTTCTTTAGTGCATGCAGTATTGCTAACATTTCCTTCTCATAAATAGGTTTTGTAAATACTTTCCTTTGATTGGACGACTTTCAAAAGCAATGGGTCTTCCTTCTTGCATTAAAACCGCACCAATTCCATTTCCTGAGGCATCACATTCCACAATAAAGGTTTTCGTGAAGTCTGGCGTAGCTAAGACCGGTGCTAGGCACATTGCCTCTTTAAGATGTTAAAATGCCTTAGTTGCTTCAGGAGTCCATGAAAATGCATCTTTCTTCAATAATGTTGTTAGAGGTGCTGCTATTCTCCCATTATTCTTAACAAACTTGCGATAATACCCTGTTAACCCGAGAAATCCTCGCAACTGCTTTATGGTTGTGGGGACTTTCCATTCCTTAATGGCTTTAATTTTGTTAGGGTCTACCTTAACACCCTCGTGAGATACAATATGACCGAGATATTCCACCTCTTGTACTCCAAAGAAACATTTGGATGTTTTTGCATATAATTGTTTCTCCTGCAATAGTTTGAGCACCCTGTCAACATGTTCAACATGATCCTTCCAAGACCTGCTGTAGATTAGTATATCATCAAAAAATACTACACAAATTTTCTAAGGAAGGGTTTGAAAATGGAATTCATCGACCCTTGAAATGTAGAAGGTGCATTGGTAAGGCCAAAAGGCATGACCAAAAATTCATAATGACCCTCATGAGTTCGAAATGTTGTTTTTGGAATATCTTCAGTCTTCATTCTAATTTGATGATATCCTAAACGAAGATCCAACTTGGTAAAATAAATTGCCTCATGTAATTCATCCAATAATTCATCAATCGCAGGAATGGGAAATTTATCTTTAATGGTGAGCTTATTGAGCTCCCTATAATCCAGACACATTCGCCATGATCCATCCTTCTTGTGTACCAATACTACAGAAGCGGAGAAAGAACTTTGACTAGGTTGAATTATACCCGCCTCTAACATTTCTGCAATCATACGTTCAATTTCGCTCTTTTGGACGTAAGGATATCTATAAGGCCTGATGTTTGGAGGAACACTTCCTGGAATCATATGAATAGCATGATCATGATTGCGAATAGGTGGGAGTCCTTTGGGAGTTTCAAACACCTTGGAATGATTTCCAAGACTTGTTGGAGATCTGCAGAAATAGATGATTTTGATGTTGGAACTTCTAGTGAGCATAATTGTGCAATTACACCTCGTTGTTATTTCTTTAGAAGCTTTGTCATGACATTAGAGCTTATTATCTTTCCCGGCTTCCCTGCAATACCCCGTAATTCAACTTCCTTTCCTTCTGAAAAAAAAATTCAAGAAAATTTCTTGTAATAGCTACCATCCCCAAAGATTGTAACCATTGTACTCCTAGTACAACATTAGCACCTCCCATAGGAATGGAAAGCATTGGACTAGTCAATACATATTCCCCCATGGTTAGCTTGATATTATGGAATTTTCCAGAGAAATTTATAGTTCCTCCATTTGTAACCATCACTTGAAATTATGGTGCTAGGTATAGGAAACAATTTAATTCCTTGGCTACCTTACAATGAATAAAATTATGGGTGCTACCTGAATCAGTCAACACTATTTCCTTTTTCTTCTTTATTTGTCCTTCTATCTTGAGAGTTTGAGGAGTGGTAATTCTTGCCAGTGCATTACACGATATGGTCGGATTCATTTCTTCCTCTTCTAGGGTTGGTTCCTGGTGTATATCCTCTTCTTGTTCATTTTCTTCTTCCTCTTCACAATCTATGTAAATAATTTCTTCTCAGCACACTTATGACCTTTAGTGTATTTGCTATCACAACTGTAGCAAAGCCCTTTTGCTCTTTTTTCTTCCAATTGTTGTGGTGTCAACCTTGTAGTTTGTGGAAATCTAGGCGTAGCAACACTTCCTTCTTTATAGAATTGAGTGGTAGGCTTCCTTGTCGCCATAATTTTACATTCAACTTTTCTTGCCAACATGAATGCCTTCTCCAATGAATCAGGTTCCAAAACGCGAACTTCATGTTGGATGTTATCCTTTAAAGTGCCTAGGAAGAGATCAATCCTGTGTTCCTCTGTAAGATCAGTTACCCTTATATTCAATTTTTGGAAGTCCTCAATGTGCTGCCCCACTAAACCCTTTTGTTTGAGATTTATCAATTGGGTAAAGAAGGTGTTGCTCTTTGTTTCCTCATAATGTGCTATCATTTCCTCCGTAAAAATTGACCAAGTGACAATTTTTTTACGGGAGCAAAGCCATTGATACCATACAAATGTATTTTGTTCTAAATGTAAAGTTGCAATGCGTACCTTTTGTGTGTTTTGCACGTTATGGAGATCAAATATTGCTCCATCTGTAGTATCCATGTTACAGGATCCTTTCCATCAAACTTCCTCATATCCATTTTTGGAATATGGTGGTTCTTCCCGTCAACATTAGAGTTTATGAAATCACGATTAACATTTATTTTGTTCTCATCATGAGGTTCTTCTACTATCTTTTCACCATTAGGAAACATTTCTTGTATCAACTTTGTCAAACCTTCAATGTCTGCTTTGAGATCATTCTTCATGTTTTCCATGTTGTCTTTCATGTCATCCATCTTAGCTTCCATGCCAGCTTCCATGCCATCCATCTTAGCTTCCACGCCATCCATCTTAGCTTCCATGCCTTTCTTCAAACCATCCATCTTCACTTCCACGCCTTTCTTCAAAACTTCCATTTCATTTTTTGTTGCTCTTTGCGAGAGTGAAATTTTTTGCACTTGCTCTTGTAATTTTGATAGATCATGTTGCAATTCTTCATCTTCATGAGTCATAGTAGAGCCTTCTAAAGGCTTAATGGGTTTTGAATTATTTTTACGGGGCATATTTTAGAACCCAATACTACTACAATATGCCCTTGGAATCAATTCAAATTGATTCTTCAAAGAAGACTTATGCAATTTGGAAAGAAAAAAAAATATACACACCTTTTTCTTGCTTTTGAGGAGCTCGATATTGAAATTGGATAATCTCTATGACTACAACACTTCAATATTTTAATTTTAGTATCAATGTAGCCCTCTGAATTATCTTTCGAATGCCACAGGTTTGACCCGATTTGGATTCTCCAAGACAAAGTTGTGTGCAATCTCCCACAATGACCTAATTCTGGACTAGTTCAGTAGAACGAACTTGTACGACTTTCCACGTGTCACTGTTTCATCCTTTGTCTCTGAAATTGAGAGCCAAGAAACTACAGTCCGTGTACTTGCAACCAATTTTTACGACACTCCAATCCGATTCCTAGAGAGATATTTATTGAACTTTTCCCACGATCACCTCTTTGAGATGAAATTCAGGAGCCTGAAAAAGCACTACCATCCACAGATCATATCTCCAACACTATTGCGAACCAAGCTCTGAAATTTTTTGACGAATTTCCTCAGGATTTTAGCTTCGTACCATATGAATTTCAGATTTTGAACCTTCGTAGAAACAAATGTATAGCACAAATTCCACGATAACCTATTTAGGATCCTGAAAAAAGACCTAACTTCCACAGATGATATCTCCAAAAATATTGCGAACCAAGCTCTGAAATTTTTAGTGAATATTTCTCAAGATTTTGGCTTCGCACCCTAAAAATTTCAGCTTCTAAAACTTCGTAGAAACAAATTTATAGTGAAAATTCCACGATGACCTGTTTGGAGCAGCGAAACCCTAGAATCCAAAGCTCTGATACCAAATGTTGAGTAACCAGCTCCAAAAATAGAAGAAAAAAGATATCAATGCCTTAGAAATAAGCCAATTCGAGGGGGAAACCTCTAATACATTACATAAATGAACAATTCTTGGATGATACAATTTACAAAACCTCCTTTCTATATATAGGAGTCCATGTGGCCATAATGTAATCCTAGTGGGCCACAATGTAATCCTAGCCGACCTAACAATAATAATGTAGGGGCACAATAATAACAAAATGGGGGTTACAAGGGTACAATAATAGAAATAAGGGGGTTATACTAATAACAATAAGGGACTATAATAGTAATATAGGGACCTAACATTAGCTGTTGCATTGAAGGCTTCACATGTCCAAGTCCAAATGGTCCGCGTTGAGTTCGAGCACCAAATTTTTTATCTACAAATGAATTTGTAGCCTGAAACCCCGCTTGGATTCAAATCAAAGTGAGCTTCCGAAGTGAATCAGGCCTCTGATAGTATCGGTCCCATAGTCACGCAATGTGATAAGATTTTGGACGAGGCTATGGGTGTCTAGACTTTAGTTCAGAATGACCCTGTGGTACAGCAGCTACGAAATGAGCTGCGCATAAAGGAGAAAAAGTTTGTTGAAATCCGAATGACGACACCTACTCTTGTTCTTATACAATGCCTCACCTACCTACAGGAGTAATCTAAAATTGATTTTTAGTTAATGTTGTGCAAATATCAATTTCATAAGTAACATGAAAATGCTTTGGTTTTCTTATCATACAAGGGTTTATATATGTGCTTATGGTTGACAATTCAATTAGCTTGATGATATTAAGTGTATTTTGTGAACTTAAAAGAATGGAAATTCAATGCTGAACAACAACATATAAAAACACAACAAGCATAAATAACAAAGACAAATACACAATTTTTTGATGAAGGAGTTCACCCCTCCTGGGCTACATCTCCTTGGTCCAGCTTCATAGTGTGGGCCTTTGTATTAGCTTCAATTGTGAAAAATTGATGTTTACAGTCTCCTATTGGCTATGAAACCTACTCCAATGGATTTAAAACATCAAAATCTACCAACAATGACTCTTCCTTAGCCAAAATTGGTTGAAAATTGCCTTAGTTATGGCAAAACCAAATTTTCCTAGTTTTTCTCCACTAATTCTAGAAGTCTACCAATTAACTCCACTAAATGTGGACATTCCGCTGCATCTGGAAGTTCTGCCAAAAGATCCGCTAAGATAATCTGCATTTAATTATGGATAAGCGGATAGTTTAGTGTGGTTAACATGTTGTTAAGGACACGTTTAACGAAAATCTCATTTTAGCGCTAAACACAGTTTTGCCTAACCACGAAGTATTGTTAACTAACCACATTTTAATTTCCTGCCGAATCTATCTTGGGTCATGATCTTCGGCGCGTGTACATGTAGGAGGGGGGTGGCCTATGGGGCTGGCCCCCTTCGGAACCCCAACTCCCACTCGTTGTAAATTCAAATATAATAAGAGTTCATATGGGGTAAGGACTACAGTGGATGGTATAATGGTAGAGCATCGAACTATGGTGCGGGTGGTCGTGGGTTCGACCCTAACCCCTGCCATATAATTTTGTTGAATGTTATATATATATATATATATATATTGCAAATAAAATTTGACTATGGTTCGAATAATATATATGCGTGCCCATTTAACTTTGATATGAACCTGGTATATAAAATATGCGCCCAATTTCGAACTTGCATAAAAATTAACCTACCATCCAACCTTGTCATGGGGGAGGGCATGTGGCAGCCTCCAGCTATGCCATGTGACCCTTCTCCATTGGCCCAAAAATTCCACCATTAAAAATAATAAACCACCATAGATAAAATTTCAAACTTAGGATTAGGAGGAAAAATTTAACTTCCCCAAGCAACATTTGCGAATCTGGTGATGACACTTGTCACAGTGTCACCGGCTGAAATCTGGAGAATATTCGTTGAAGATTCCCGAGGTGTTGACTAGACTTCCAAGTCATCAGTCTGTCACTGTTCTGCACAATTTTTACCTATTTGAGAAAATGAACAACATACCATAGCTTACTTATACAAACTCGGATTTTGATGAAACAAGTTGCATTGGAATCTCGGTGATGAGCTTTATCCAATAGTTCTGGTCTGAAGAATTTCTAAGCACTTTGATTTTTTATCTAAATACTGATCCTTTGATCATTCCTCCCCACTAGAAGCCTTTTGGACCCCAAAATATAATATAAATTTTTCAGCAGGTGAGGGTACAACTCCCTCACCCTTTCACTCTCCATCCATTTGGCCTTTGAATGATTTTGTCCCTTGAGTCCCACTCTAAGGTATTCGACATTCCCTCTCCTTGAAGTTTTGATTCTTCTGTCAAGTATGAGATCTTGCTAAATTTCATCAAGATATTATGGCGAGAAATCATCTATTGATGGCAGTTGAACATGATCTCCTTGATCATCAACCAAAAGAGGCTCAAAAAATATCAAATTCTCAACATTAACGACAAAATATATTTGCATATGAGGCAAATCTAGCTTAAATGCATTAGTACCAATATTTTCCATAATTTTAAATGGACCATAATGGATTGGCTTGAGCTTTTTAACTTCCCCTTGAAATATTTATTTGTTGATATACAACCAAACTTCATCTCCAACCTAGAATTTGTGATCAACATGGTGTTTATCATACCTTTCCTTGTAGCTGGTTTGACTATTTTCAAGTTGTTCTTGCATTGTGTCATGCATCAAATAAATTTACTCAATGAAATTCCTTTCCTTATCTATGTCACTATGACCATCTATAATGACATCTTTCTCAAAGATGAAGTCCAAAGGCGATCTTGGCAAGTACCCAAAACATGCCTCAAATGACAACGTGTTTGTGGAAGAATGTTTTGCCCTGTTGTATGCATGCTGAATGTAATGCAACTGTTCATCCCACAACTTGGGATGCTTGCTGAAATAACCTCTAAGTAGATGAATGAATTTATTTTTTACCACCTCATTTGACCATATATTTTCAGATAAAATGATGTACTCTTCTTCAACTTTGTGTCCATCATGTCCCATAATTTTGACAAAAAAAACAAACTATGAATCTCGATCACTTACAATAGAAGTAGGAAGACCAAAATGAACCTATACATTTTGAAAGAAAATATTAGTGGTTTTTTCAGCTGTAATTTTTTTCTTACATGGCATCAAAAGACACATTTTTATGAACCTACCTACCACAACATACAAGTAATCATGACCTTTCCTTGATGTAGGAAGAGCACCTACAAAATCCATTGAGATACTCTCCCAAGGATGTGAAGGAACTAGAAGTAGAGTGTACAATCCAAGTTTCCTATTACTATATTTACTTATTGCACATAAATAACATCCTCTAATAAAATGAGATACACTATCAATCATGTGTGGCCAATAAAAGTACCTTTGGATATTCGCTACTGTCTTGCCTACACCGAAATGTCTAGCAATCCATGATGTGTGCGCCTCCCTTATGATATTTTTTCTTTCTCCCTGTGGTATACATAAATTTCCCAAGTGATAAAACAAACTGCTATGCACATGATAATCTAACTCTTCATTTCATTTTCCTTGACTCAAGCTTTCACACACATCTTGAAAATCACTATCATATGCATATTGTTCAATGTAACTTTCATGCATAACTAAATTATGCTTGAATATAATAGATGAATTTACAATATGCCTAGACAGCATATCAGCTACCTTATTGTAGATTCCCTTTTTGTACCTGATAACCAAATTAAATTGTTGTAGAAATCCCATCCATCTGAAATTTCTTGATTGCTGCAACTTTGACTGTGATTGTAAGTACTGCAATGACTGATGGTCGATATGGATAATGGTCCCTTTCCCCATCCAATAATTCTTCCATTTCTTTACACTTTGTACCAATTCATATAATTCTATATCATAGGTGGGATAATTAGTGACAACTCCAGTAAAATTTTCAGAATGAAATGAAATAGGCTTTCCATGCTACATGAGAACTACTACCATAGCATAATCACTTGCATCTGTTTGGATCTCAAATGGCTGTCTAAGATCCAGAAGAGCCAATACCAGTGCTGAACTTATATTTTTCTTTAAAGCGTCAAATGATTTTTGCTACATATCTCCCAAATGGAAGACTTTCTTAACACTTCTCAATGCATGTAATGGAGCAGCAATGGAAGAAACATTAGCAATGAATTTCCTCCAACACTGTGTTGTCCCAAGAAAGCTTCTTACCTCTGCAACTATATTGGGCTTGGGCAAATTCAAAATGACCTCTACTTTGGAAGGGTCTATCTTCAACTCACCTCCTCCAACAATTTGTCCCAAATACACTAAATAAGTCTTGCCAAACTTGCACTTCGACATCTTTAAAAATAATTGCTCTTTTTTCAAGACATCAAGTACCTTGTTCACATGCATGACATGTTATTCTCTTGATTTGCTGAATATAAGTATTTCATCTAAGTAAACAATGACACATTCATCTAGAAATGGTCTAAGTACATCATTCATGACTCTCATGAAAGTAGTTGGAGCATTTGTTAGACCAAATGGCTTAACTAGCCACTCAAACAATCCTTGTCTCTTTTTAAAAGAAGTTTTCCAAATGTATTATTCAACTATTCTAACTTGATGATAACCACTTCACAAGTCTAACTTATAGATATATCTTTCATACTTTAACTGATCCAGAAAAGAATCAATGTGTGGGAGTGGGTAGCGATTCTTTACAGTGATTTTATTCAGTGCACGAAAATATATGCACATGAGCCAAGTCCCGTCCTTCTTTGGTACCAAAACAATTGGTGAACCACATGGCGAAGTAGATGGGTGTATGATACCTTTGTTCAACAATTATTTAATTTGCTTCTTGATTTCCAAACTCTCCTTAATTGACATGTGATACATACTAATCTTTGGAAGTGGAACATACTGCTATAGCTAAATCTCATGATGAATTCCCCTCTTAGGAGGTAACCCATTTGGTTCTTGAAACATCTCGCCATGTTGACTTACCACATCAAAAAAATGAGATTTTAAATTGTCATCACATCCTTCAAAATATTCATAGTCAACATCATCCTTTTTCTTGATCATGAGAAGCATAAGAATTTTACTTGCATTCACTAGCCTCTTGATTTTCCCTGCACTAACTAAAGAAATATTCAGTTTTTTGCGATGAGCTCTCACAATATACTCCACCCCATCCTTAATAAAATTAATTTTTTTCTCATGGCGATGAAAGACCGCTTTCCTATCATACAAATATGGACTTCCCGAGATAATCCTGGAAATGTCAAGTGGAACCACATCTATCTCGACTTCATCAACAAAGTTTACAGTAATAGAAAACCAAAATATGCATTTCCTTGTAACCTATAAATTGGCATTCTTAAATATCCAACCCAAAGGGTATGTTTTATGATGTGGTATGGTTTCAAGGTTAAGCTTTTTGACCAAGTCTTCTGAAATTAGGTTTTCTTGTGACCCACTATCAAACAATGCATCAATATTTGTATGATTTGAAATCACTCTAACATGGAACAATTCTATCCATGTGTCTTCATTGGAGTGTTTTTGTGCCTATTTTAGGAACTATTACTTGCTATGGCTTCCTTTCCTTTGTTAATCATGGCTACAATCTTGGTCTCATCTCCTGAATCAGATCCAAGATCTTGTTGTGTGGTGGCAGTCATCTTTTGTTTCCCTTTTTTATTTAGTTTCTTTTGCCTTAGCTTAGGATGTAGTTTCCAACAGTGTGCTTCATCGTGCCCCTATTTGGAACAATGTTTGCATTTATTTTTCTCCCCTTATTTCTTTATTCTTGCATTCGTCTTTCCCTTCCATTTTCCACCCTTCTATTTTCCCTTACCCTTGAATGGATTCTTCTTACTACCCTCTTCCTGAATGATCTTTCCCCTTGCTTCAAGATGCATGGCTTGCACACATACTTCATCTAAGTTGTTTGGGTTAAACATAAGGATGGTATGTTTCAAGTAGGAATGTAAACCCCCAATGTATTTCAAGAGTGTGTCTTTTTAATTCAAGTTTACTCCTAACAACAAAGCCCTCTTTCTAAACTCCTAGGTGTACTCTTTAACAGTTTGGCCTTTGAGTTTCCTAAAGTTTTTTTAACTCATAAGTTCTTTTTGAATATAGGCTAATGGATAAAACTGTATTTTAACGGAAGAAATGAATTCAACCCAAGAAATGGATATCTTACCATGAATTTTCATTTCCTCTTGAGTTTTTCCCTCCCACCAAACTAATGATGCTCCATCTAGCTTCAATGAAGCTAACTGGATCTTTATGTCCCCCTCTTGTAGATTATGAATTCTGCAATGTAGAAATTATACAAACAATATGTATACCATTGGATTCAATATGATCATGAAATATACTAGAGAAAAATATTGAATCCTTCTTCAATTAATTCTGCGGAAATTAAACAGGATCGCACAATCACACCAAGTAAAAGAAAGAAGAAAATCAATCGCACAACACAAATATTTTTCCTAGGGAAATATTTCTGCTCAAAAGCCCTCTATCACTATTTTATAATGAACCAAGGAATCATGAAACAACTACAATGAACTCTTCTCACAAGAGTCTCCTGCAATCTACTAATCGTCTCACACTAATCTAGACAAAATCGGGCCAACACTTAGCCAATTCTCATCCTGTCTTCAGCTTGCCTTGCTCATGCAATTCATGAGGAATTCAATCCCTATTCCTTAGGAATTTCAGCCTTCCTTGACTGAGCAATACATCATGGGAATCCTATGGTGTATGTAATTGTGGTTGGTAAATTTTCTATAAATACAACTTATAGATAAATTCCCTTTAACCTCTGTCTCAACTGGGCCTTCATCAGAGCTGAAATGCATGCAACTATTAATAGTAAATCATCAATCACTTGACATATCACTGCATGTGAATTAAATCTAATTTAATTCACTTGACCTCTCACTAGTGCAATAATTAGTTACCACTAGTTAAACTGATTTTAACTCAATTAATTGAGTTAACTGATTTCTCATGCATTAAACTAATACAGTAACTACAAATTGGACTCTAAAACAAATAGAATCACTCTACATGCATCACCAACCACCCTCAACTTGAATTTCATGATCTAACTGAGTCTATCACACTCAGTTAACTATTACAAGTGATCATGAGATAAGATTACAATTTATTGTCCAGTTTATTTAACGGATAAAAAAAAATTGACACACGTTTCTTCTAATTTAATTAAGAAATAATTAAAACAAAAGCCTCCATGGTAGCCATTTTTGGATGCCATTTTCTGGATGTTTTTTTCTGGATGCCTATTTCACTATTTCTTGTTGCAAATTTCAACACTCCCTCTCAACAAGAAAGGAATCAATCTATCCTGATCCGGTACCTTTGGAATGTTCTTGCATGCAACACTTCTCTAGTGTTGTTCGCACATGCAACTATCCTGAAACCGAATAGCCTCCAAACAACTGAATCATTATAATGCATCTGTCATCAAAGTCTTCTGACTACTAGATCCTACTGCACATGTCTACTGCACTCTCTGCGCTGCTGGCATCTGCATCCATGCACTCTACACTACTGCCTACTCTGATCTACGCTCTAGTATCTGAAACCTGTCACTCTTGTTTTTGTCTTCCTGACATCTAAATGCATCAATATAACTGATCCTTCCTGCTACTGCTATACTATGGGCTCCCCAGAGCTAGGTTCAATCCATGAGACACACCATCTCAATGGACCCTGCCCAAATTTCTTCTTGGGATTATGTCTGCACATCGACCCACCTCACACTTGGAGGTATAGCTGCATGTACTCCCTCTGCCCATCTGGCTTGAAATTTCCCTCTCCTGGAGGTCTCTTCTTGAGTGGAATCTTCCACTCATTCTCCTCTTTGATTCTTTAATTGTGGCTACTCCACAAACTTTTGAGATTGCTACTGAGGTTGCATGTTGAGCTATAATTGCTCCCTCTCAACCACCAAGTCACTAACTGCTTCTTTTCTCCTCAAATCCTTGCATGCATCCTCAACCTCAAGAGCATATAGGTTCTTGACTCTAGAACCGATCTACTTCACCTATCATGTGGCTATGTGTTTAAGGAAAACTTTTCCTTTTCTACACATCACTTCTTAACCATGGTCTTCCAATACCACTATGGAAACAAGATTCTTCCTTAGGCCCGAAACATGCAAAAAATATTATAGTCTGATATGGGAGCTAGTCTCCCTCTAAAAGGTAAATGTACCTATGCCAGTAGCACTATACCCCTCGTCATCCCCAAAATCTATTCTCTATTGGAGGTCCTTCTCCTCCAAGTCACTGAAGAGATCTCTATTCCCCGTCATATGGAATGAGGCACCATTTTCTAAGTGCTACATGTAACCCATTACAGTGCTTTACATGCATGCAATGAGTGTCAAATCAAGCTCAAAATTTGAAGCCAATGCTTCACCTGATGCAACTGCAGGCTCCTTCTTGCTTTTCTTCTGTGGACAATTTGTAGCAAAATGCCCATTCAGTGACAGTGAAAGCATATGATCTTGGAAAAGTCTTTCTTGCCCGCTTCACCTTGGTATTTCTTTCCCTTGGCCTTCTTTGCCTTACTGTCTAAGGCACAATCTTCCTTTTCATTATTCTTGGATGAGGATACATCCCTAATATTCCGCTTGAATTCTTCTTGTTCCAAATCTGACCAAAGTCGCTCCTAATATGGTAACTTCTCCCTCCCATTGACAGAGACCTGATAAATATGCCAACTCTTGGGAAGACCTAGAAGTGCTAGGCTCACCAATTCATCATCTGCTATGGTCACACCAACACTTCCAACCTCATCTCAACATTGAGTGAACTTCGCCAAGTATGTTGGTACCGTCTCACCCTCCTCCTTCTTGATTTTCCTAAACTTGCCCTTCAATGCCAATTTTTTTTGGTCATTGCTACTCTGAAACAGATCTATCAAATCCTTCCACATTGCATATGGAGTCACTTTTCCATGGATAATTGAGAAAATGTGGTCTCGTACTCCCTCCAATAAGATCTTCCTTGCCCTTGCTACCTTCTTTTGCCAAGCATCATGAAGAGCAGCATCTACTGCTGCGGGCTTATGAATATCATTATCAATGAATTCTTTCAACCCATTTTCCTCCAGAATTTCCTCCATTATGTCTTTCCATGTGATATAATTAGAACTTCCCTCAAGTGCATATTCCAATATTAAGCCATTGAAATATATCTTGATCCGTCTATCGCACCAACGAAAGTATCTTCAAGTTTGAATATTGTTCAACACAAACACAATTTCTTCTCCACTATTGTGATTTCTGTCACTTTGATACCATGTAGAAATTATACAAAAAATATGTATACTAATGGATTCAATCTGATCATGCAATATACTAGAGCAAAATACTAAATCCTTCTACAATTAATTTTGCAGAAATTAAACATGATCGCACAATCACACCAAGTAAAATAAAGAAACAAATAAATAGCACAACACAGATATTTTTCCTGGGGAAAGCTTGCTGCTCAGAACCACTCTATCTCTATTGTATAATGAACCAAGGAATCATGAAACAATTACAATGCACTCTTCTCATAAGAGTCTCCTACAATCTGCTAATCATCTCACACTGATTCAGACAAAATCGGGCCAACACTTAGCCAATTCTCATCCTGTCTTCAGCCTACCTTGTTCACGCAATTCATGAGAATTGAAATCCCCATTCCTTAGGAATTTCAGCCTTCCTTTACTATGCAATACATCATGGGAATCCTATGGTGTATATAATTGCGCCCGAGAAATTTTCTATAAATACACTGATAGATAACTTCCCTTTAACCTATGTCTCAACTGGGTCTTCATCAGAATTGAAATGCATGAAACTATTAATAGTAAAACATCAGTCACTTGACAGATCACTGCATGTGTATTAGATCTAATTTAATTCACTTGACCTCTCACTAGTGCAACAATCAATTACATCTAGTTAAACTTATTTTAACTCAATTAATTGAGTTAACTAATTTCTCATGCATTAAACTAATACACTAACTCCAACTTGGACTCTATAAAAAATAGAATCACTCTACATGCCTCACCAACCACACTCAACTCGAATTTCATGAGCTAACTGAGACTATCACACTAATTTAACTATTACAAGTGGCTATGAGATAAGATTACAATTTATTGTCCAATTTATTTAAGGGATAAATAAATTTGACACACATTTATTCTAATTTAATTAAGAAATAATTATATCAAAATCCTCCATGGTAGCCATTTCTGGATGCCATTTTCTGGATTTTGTTTCAAGATGCCAATTTCATTGTTTCTTGTTGCAAATTTCAATATGCATTATACTTCTAACTGACGGATCCAATTTTCTAAATTCTTTTCATTTACCTCACCATTGTACATGGGAAGTTCAAACTTGATCTCCAACTTGAGTAATGGAGTTTTTCCTTTTGGAATTTTTGAATGAGTGTGAGTGGTTTTTGTGGTGGAAGTGGAAGATGAAGATGTTGATGAATATGATGAGGATGAAGATGGTGGAGATGGAGGTGGCTTTCCTCAACTTCCTTTCTAACTCTTCTCTTCATCCTTCTTACCATATGAAGATCCTTCTACATGTGGAGGCTTAAAACCTTCTCTTTCTGAAATGAATGCATCAAACATAATTTTAAATGTTCTTTGAATGTCTTTTAAGTCTCCCTTGACATCCTCTTGTTTTGAATGTCCATGAGTCTCTTCAACACCTGACATAATGACTAAGGATTCAGGCTCAACCTTTGATGCTTGTACCTCTTCAATCACTCCAACTTCTTGTGCAATTCATACCTCTTCAATCTCAACTGCTAGAGATAGAAATTGAGGTGCTTCAAGTGAATATTTGAGGGGAAATTTGGGTGAAGATGATGCTCTCTCAGCTCTCTTTCTTCTTTTCCTAATCTCAGGACTAACAACGAATAGCTTCCCTTCTCCTCTCTACAACTTCAACCTTGTAAGCATCACAAAATTTCAACTATTAAAACCCTTCTTGCACAATCTCAAGCAAAGAAAGCAGTTAAACTTTAGCAACCCTGTGCTTTAATACCAACTTGATCTGAAATTTATTGTTAGTTAATGTTGTGCTAATATCAGTTTCAGAATTAAAATGAAAATGCTTTGGTTTTCTTATCATAAAAGGGTTTATACGTGTGCTTATGATTGACAATTCAATTAACTTGATTATATTAAGTGTAATTCATGAACTTAAAAGCATGTAAATTGAATGTTGAACATCAGCATATAAAAACAAAAAAAGCACAAATAAAAGTGACAAATACACAAGTTTTTGATGAAGG
Organism: Pinus albicaulis; assembly: GCA_034641835.2. NCBI lineage: Eukaryota > Viridiplantae > Streptophyta > Pinopsida > Pinales > Pinaceae > Pinus > Pinus albicaulis. The sequence continues at coordinate 237,595,505 of CM076579.1, read as the reverse complement.
AGTTCACCCCTCCAGGGCTACATCTCCTTGTTCCAACTTCATAGTGTGGACCTTTGTATTAGCTTCAATTGTGAAAAATTGATGTTTACAATCTCATGTTGCCTCTGCAACCTGCTCCAATGGCTCCAAATCATCAAAATCTACCAAGAATGACTCTTCCTAAGCCAAAAGTAGTCGAACATTGCCTTAGTTATGGCAAAACCAAATTTTCTTCATTTTTCTACACTAATTATGGAAGTTCGCTAGTTAACTCCACTAAATGTGGACATTCCAGGGCATCTGGTGGTTCCTTCCAAAAGAGTCGCTAAGATAATCCACATTTAATTATCGATAAGCAAATAGTTAACATGTTGTTAATGTGTTTTTAAGGGTGTGTTTAATGAAAATCTAGTTTTAGCGCTAAACATGGTTTACGTGGCCTAACCATGAATTATCGTTAACTAACCATGTTTTAATTTCCTACGAAATCTGTCTTCAGTCGCGGTCTTCGACGTGCAGAGATGTGGGAGGCGGTTGGCTCATGGTTTTGGCCCCCTTCAGAACCCCAAATCCCACTCGTTGTAAATTCAAATATAATTAGAGCCCTTATGGGGAAAGGACTACGGTGGATGGTATAACGGTAGAGCATCGAACTATGGTGCAGGTGGTTGTGGGTTCGACCACGACCCCCGCCATATAATTTTGCTAAATTCTATATGTAATAAACCTTGGTACATGGAATTTGGTATAAAATATATGTAGATATATATATATATATATATATATATATATATATATATATATATATATATATATATATATATATATATATATATATATATATATATATGTGCACATGTATTTGACTATGGTTTGAATAATATATATGTGTGCCCATTTAACTTTGATATGAACCTTGGTATATAAAATATGTGCCCAATTTCGACCTTGCATAAAAATTAACCTACCATCCAACCTAGCCATTAGGGGGGAAAGGGGGGGTGAAACGTGGCAGCCTCAAGCTGTGCCACATGGCCCTTCTCCATTGGCGTAAAAATTCCAGAATTAAAAATAATAAGCCACCATAGATAAAATTCCAAACTTAAGACTAGGAGGAAAAATTCAACTTCCCCAAGCAACATTGGCGAATCTGGTGATGACACTTGTCACAGTGTCACTAGCTGAAATCTGGAGAATATTCCCTAAATATTCTTGAGGTGCTGACTGGATTGCCAAGTCATCAGTCTGTCATTGTTCTGCATAATTTTTTCCTATTTTATAAAATGAACAGCATACCATAACTTACTCATACGAACTCAGATTTGATGAAACGAGTTGCGTTGGAATCCTGATGACAAGCTTTATCCGGTCATTCTAGTTTGAATAATTTCTGAGCACTTTCATTTTTTAGCTAAATACTAAGCCTCTGATCAAGGAGAGTCAGGTAATCCAAACTGAAATTGAGGGCTTGCTCCAGAAAGAGAATTTTTTGGAGGCCAGAATGCAGCCATGGGCTGAGGAGGCTCGCCAAGTATCACAAACATTTGATAACACATTTAAGGCCACTCAACAAACGTAAAGAAGTATCGAGCTGGCCATTGAAGGGCCCACCACTGAGAAATTGGTCCTTCAAGTGCAGGGAGCTCTATGCATAGTCTGGAAATGGTGCTCCCTCTCAAGTCTTTTTTCATTGTCCTTCAATCAAAAATGAAGGAGCAAACACCACAGTGACTCGAGATGAGTCACATGTTTTTGTTGGGGGCCTGTTGGAACAGGGTCCCCTGGGGTACACTTTTGGATATATTTTGTATCATTTTTGAATATGTGCACTGCACAGAAAGGTCAAGGGGCTTTGGGGCAAGTCAAAGTCCCTCTTTTATGTAAAATGGTTTTAAGGGTAAACTGTGGGCCTCAAACCATGGTTTGAGACCATAGTATTTGTGCGCTATATTTGATATAAATAGATAGATTGAGTCTAAGGAAGTAGTAAATTATTATTCATTTTTTGATCTAAGTGTTTATTCGTCTGTGACACTTTTTGTAAGGTTTTCAGTCTGGTTTGGGTAGAAAGACTCATGTTGGCTGTGTGCGCGGAGACCTAGTCTTGGTTCTATTTTGAGATTGCTTTACTTTTGTTATGTTTAAGTATATTTGCGCGAGTACATATATTAATTATGCATGAATTTATATTGATGATTTAATACATGGATAATTATGTTACAACGCATTATATAGATCTAGATCTGGTTCTGTTAGGATATATCTTTGGCGAAGTGATATGTGATTTTGTTTCTGTGATCTAATAAATATTACTCTATATTTGTGCACATCTATTTTTGATCTATATAATTTCTACAATCAATTTGTTTAGGGCTGTTATCACCCAAAAAATTTCAAAACATCATTGTGTTAACTATGTTTTTTATCGTGGTCTAAAATGGGTTTGAAATTTGTTTTAGGATTTGGTTAAAGGTAGGTTAGAGTTTTTATAAGTTTAAAGGTCATCATTTGATTCAAATAAAGTCTTTATAGGTCCATTCCATGATCATATATTAACGTTTTCCATCTAGGGGTCAATCCATAAGGTTTCATGTTAAATTTCTGCAATTAGCCGAGAATCCTCCATTTCGTAGCGCCACTAGTTCAAAAAATAGGATTTGCGTTACGAAGGAATTGCTACTTTCGTTGCGAAAAATGCAGAAAATACAGCGACAGGCACTATGAAAGCGCAGTTTTGTAGATGTCAACTTCAACGACGGTTTTTGAGCAACTAAAAATGAATTTTAGAAATTTGAAAGAGGTTTTTATTCGTCACATATCTAACTATAAAAAAATCTCTCATTTTCTTTAAATTCATTAGGATGTGGGAGAAATTGATAAATTAAAATCAGCTATGAAACTGTTGTTACTAAATTATCCTGTACATGACTTTCTAGCAGTCAACTTCAAGTTCAGTTTATGGCCAAATGAAAACGTATTTTGGAATTCTGAAAGAGGTTTGTCTTAATAACATCCCCAGATATAAAAAAAATTCTCAATTTTCTCACAGGTGTTATCAGTTGGGAGATAAAAGGATTTCATTTAAGCCCTATTTTCAGAAATGGATTTTTTCTATTTTAAGCATATTTTTCAAAGGCAGTTTCTGGACAGCAAGAGATGTGTTTCAAAAATCCAAGAGAGGTTTTTATTCAAGACATTATGGCCTATAGAAAAATTCTTAATTTTTTCAAAGTACATCATGGATTAAGATATATCTACTCTGTCCCAAGACCTAATTTTCAGGGAAAACAGGAAAAATTTGCAAATGAAGAAGGAATCTCATGAAGACTGTTATGAAAGTATTTTTCGCTTGATATTTTTGTTTTATATTTTGGAAGCAATTTGATTTGGATTTTTGGCACATTTTAAAATTTTCATTTTTGAAAATTTTTAACAAATTTGCTTACTCAGTAGTTTCTTAGCGCCAACAGTGCAAAATGAGTGAAATGCGCTACGAAACTGCTATAGCATGCTTTTTCACTCTCTCCCTCTTAAATTTTGGAAGGGAAAAAATGTGAATTTTCACTTGAAATTTCTAAGGGATTTGTGTTAAGTGTCAAGGAAGATAAATATGAAAATAAGAAGCCAAAATTTTGAAGGACAAAGGTTAAAAATATTGCGCTACGAAACTGGGTTGTTTTTGTAGCGCATATCTGTTTCACTATTTTGGAGAGTTTGAAGTGGATTTTGAACAGCTGGCACTAAGGGATGACTTCGGACATATTTCAATCATGTTCCTAACATAAATTAGCCTCGAAATTATCATTTGGAAGTGGTTAGAATATCTCAAGAAACTAAAAATATCCTAAGCCTAAAAACAGGGGAGAAGTTTCCTAAATTGCAGGAAATCAACATCATCACCCTCATGGTCACAACAAGTTGGAGCTCATCATCAGAATTCAACTTCATGAAGATAAAAAGTTTCATTTGATGTGTTTAAGTTTAGATAAAGTTATTATGAGTTAAGTTAAATATTTTTAGTCCTATTTGAAATAGGACTGCTCATTAGGTTTGCAGCTATCATTTTGTAATAAAGACCATGTTTATGGTTAGAAAATGTGTAAAACAATAGGATTTCGAGGCATCTAGTGGAGGATAAGGTTATCCTATATTTTAAATGGTCTATTAAAGGCCAAGATAACGAATTAGCAAGGGGTTGGAGAATTTTTGGCAAAACTGGTTCATATTGTAAAAAGACTATTTCAGCTAATGTAGAGAGCTTCTACTTGACCAACTTAAGATTCAGAAGGGGTTTTTAGTGTTTTCCTGTTCTATCAGTGTTTCTTATATATATTATTTGCAGTGGTGTTCATATATATTACTCAGAACTCATATTTAGATGCTCTGAATTTCTTTATAAATGGACTGACTGTGTTTTTACATGTTTCAAGTGTATGTCTCATGATTAAAAACCCTGATATGCCTCAACTTCCATGTCAATTAGATTCACTGATTTTCTAATATTGCTTTGACTCCATAAGCCCAATGTATACATTTTTATTTTGGTTTCAACCTACAGGTTGGAAAATGTTATCTAAGCAGACCACTTTGTAAAGCTTTGGATTGACTAATATATACAATAACATACAACTTTTCTTCACCTGAGATTCTTAGTTTATTTTCAATGAGTTTAATGTCCTATCTATGAAATTTTTCTCTTCCATAGCCTTGATGTCTCATTACTCAAAATTCATGTATTAAATGTTCTGACTTCCTTTGAACTTCAAGTTATTTGGATTTTCCTGAATGTGTTACCCTTTCATTGAAGTATATACAAGCATCAGCTTCCACAAGGAAAGCCTTTGTTATTGAGAGCCCTATCACTGATTCCATAACCCAATGGTAGCAAGCATTCATCTTCTCAACCTGAACCAAAATAAAAATAATAGAGTTATCCATCTATCTATATTCCATATCATTAACCCTTGAGAAAGCCCTCTCAGGCTGGGGAGGCTAAGCCTCAGTCAAAAGATTGGTTTGAAATAGTTACACTGAAGTTGTCTAATCAACAGCCAATCAGGTAATATTTTGGTGATAACAAGGGCCACCACATTATTTTATTCCTCAGGGTGCAGAAACCAGGTTTTAGCACCGCCCCCCCATACTGCTTCGGGTGAGAATTTGATCTGCACAAGTAGGTCATTGCCAAAAGGGCCAGTAGTTGGAGGGTTTGTTGGTTGTGCGATAAAATCTGAACCTGGGTTAGGACCCCTCAAGCCAACATCAAGGGTGTGTCTAGGAGGCTTTGGACGCTCCCCCAACATTGGAATGAAATCATCCATGGATGTTTTTCCTTAGACCTGTGACAATTTTGATACCACTTTGTAACACCTTCCTCCCACATCTACCCAATTAACTAACCAAACAGGGTAAACACGTGATGAAAGGCTACTATAATCTGATTCAACCTCCTAGGTGACCTTAAGGAAGTGGAATCGACATGTTAGGTAAACATGACTCGGGGTAGAGTCAATGTTGAGTAGGGTAAACAGTAGTGGTTTTGGGGCACATGGTTTTGTGCACCCATGGTTTCGACCCATGGTATTGCATGTGATGGAGCCTATAAAAGGGCTGGAAAGACTTCATTGTAATGTAGGCCTGGAGGTGAGCGGTGAAGGCTCACTTGGCTGGATTGGCCAGGGTTTTGGCCAATGTTTAATGAAATTTCATTAGGATGGGTTTTTCCCCGGATTTGGGGTTTTCCCGGTTAAACATTGTGTTTATGTTTGTGCTTTGTTGCTGGGTTCTTTCATGGTTATTTCTCTCATGTAACATTTATTATTTCTACCGTAAAATCAGAAATAACAACCCCAAGATCTGAGCTATGAAGTTCAAATCTGAATGAGCTAATGAGCTGCCAAGTTTAGTGATTTTGCTATATTTATGGTTCACTGTCACTGTGTGAAATTTTCTCCTAGACAGCGATACTTAAAAGGACGGATCTATGTGAGAAGGCATCAGATCTGCGTGTGAATATGCTGGATCTGATTAGATCTATTACAGTCAGAAAATTGATGAACGCTGCTATGCGCAAGGTCCAAAAACATCGAGCATGGGATTTAAATTATGAATTCACTCTTGCGTGGGATGTGGATCTGGTGATAGCAGAAACCACAGCGTATCCCCTCGAGGTTTTTGATGGCCGGAGATGGGTTTGGTTTGTTTTGAATTGTATTTTTTGGTTTTTTCTTAGAATGGCGGATGTTACAGCAGAGAAAAATGAATTAGAAGAGAAGCCGTGTTCAGCAGTGTTTCAGAGGACATTCTTATAAATATATTCTCAAAGCTTGAAGAGGACTCCCGTCACTTGGCCAGTTTGGCCTGTGTTTGCCCGCGATTCAATTCCATAATACGAAACGTTTGTTGGAAGCGTAGGTGCATCATTCCTGTGGTGGTGGCCAATCTCTTGCAGGCCAACCGGAGGGTAGATCGTCCCGCAGAGCCGCCAGCTGGTGGTCAGCCCTTCAGAAATTGGCATTTTATGTTTATTCTCTAGCACATTATGGCCTGTGAGAATTGAACTCGAGATCTGGGCAAAGGTGACAACGACGTTGGGAAATATGTGGTGATTGGCAATCTGGTGGGGGATGATTGGCATGCCCTGGGCATGGAGCATGTGCGTGTTCTCTCCAAGAGCCGAGTGGGCTACGATTTACCGGTAGTCGTGCTCAAGGTGGAGGTGCATTATGTTAGAAAAAAATGTGGTACTTTCTTGGCATCGAGAGCCGAGGGAAAATTCATGTCTTTCGTGAGAATGGGTTGATGTATGAAGTCGCAGAGACTTCAAGCGATAGTAAGCCGCTCGCATTTCTGAGGCATATGCTACTATTCTTGATGGAGACGAGTGAGTGTTGAATGGAGACACTCGGTGATGTGAGAAACCAAATTGGTTTCTTGGTATATGGTGGTTAAGTTTTTTTTTAAGGGCTGAGAGTTTATGAGGGAGAGAATATGTGCTAGAATAGCAAGCCATTCGCTGCGTTAGGAGAGCAAAGTGTTTGACAGAATGTGTCAATGAGAGAGGATATTTGCAGGTGAATTAATTGATGAGCCATGTATCTGAAGAGAATTCCTAGAGGACTAGCGGTTACAGAGGCTAGTGACCCATGTAATCCGGTAGATGGATTCTTTTTATATGGACATTGATGTCATTCGGCAGATTGATGTACAACTATGATGTCCTCTTTGGAGAGGACATCATGTATGAATGTAGAGAATGGTCATACAAAGACCAGCAACAATGAAACAAAAAAAAAAAAAAAAAAAAAATTATTATAATGGAGTTAATGTTTTACATGTAAATGGGCATACTGCTGTAAGACCTGGTATGGCATGCGTACCCCTGGGTAATCACTGGTAAAGTCTGGGTTAGACCTAGGTGATAGGGGGGATGTCAAATTAACAATTACCCTGGGTAAAAATTTGAGGGGGGAGGAGCTAGAGTGAGCGGGGTTGTCTCATTTAGCAGGTTTGGCTGGATTTAGTCAATAATCCCCAAGTCAAGTTTAAGGGGGGAATTGTTAGGTAAACTTGACTCGGGATAGAGTCAAAGTTGACTAGGGTAAACAGTGGTGGTTTTGGGGCACATGGTTTTGTGCACCCATGGTTTTGACCCATGGTATTGCATGTAATGGAGCCTATAAAAGGCTGGAGAGACTTCATTGTAATGTAGGCCTGGAGGTGAGCGATGAAGGCTCACTTGGACGGATTGGCCAGGGTTTTGGCCAATGTTTAATGAAATTTCATTGGTTGGGTTTTTCCCCGGATTTGGGGTTTTCCTGGTTAAACATTGTGTTTATGTTTATGATTTGTTGCTGGGTTCTTTATGTTTATTTCTCTCATAAAAATATTTATTATTTCTGCCATAAAATCGTAACACCACGAGAAATAATAAATTTACCGAGAGGAATAATAATCATGAAAACAACCATCAACAAATCATAAACATTAACACAAATATTTTACCGGTTTACTATCCATCATATTGAACCTCTACAATATAGTTTCGACATACTTCCTTTGGTTTAACCAGAGCATCCTCTTTGCTTGATCTCTCTTAATTTCCATGCCCAAAATATAGTTTGTAGCACCAAGATCCTTCATGTCGAATTTGGAAAATAGTTGGGTCTTCAAATCTTGATAATTTCTTTGTCATTTCCAACCAACAACATATCATCCACATACAAGACCAAATAAATAACACGGTCACCAATTAATTTAAAATAAACACAGTGATCCTCCTTGCTTCTGGTGAAGCCAAGTCCCCGTATATAGGTATCAAATTTCTGATACCACATCCTTGGTGACTGTTTTAACCCATACAGAGACTTTTTCAACCTGCATACCAGTTCTTTCTTACCCTTCACCATAAAGCCTTTAGGTTGCTTCATGTAGATCTCCTCTTCTAGATCCCCGTGAAGAAAAGTTGTCTTCACATCCATTTGTTCTATCTCAAAATCAAATGCAGCAGCAACAGATAAAAGTAATCTAATAGAAGTAACCTTGGCAACAGGAGAAAAAATATCACCAAAATCAATTCCCGGCACCCGGGAATAACCTTTCGCTACCAACCGAGCTTTGTATTTCTCCACCTTGCCTTCTACATTCATCTTCTTCTTAAACACCCATTTTCTCCCAATGGGCTTCCTTCCAGCCGGCAACTCCACCAAATCCCATGCATCATTTTTGTGAAAGGATGCCATTTCATCAACCATGGCCTCCTTCCATAGTTTTCCATCCTCTGAATCTACTGCCTCCCTGACAGTTCTGGGTTCATCATCAGTTATAGTTAAGGCAAAACCTGAACAGAAAGCAGATGGACTATACCTTTCTGGTTGCCTTCTTTCCCGAACTAATCTTCTCAAAGTTGGAGTTTGTGGCTCTTCATCTTCTGAGTCTTCTTATGTTGTAGAGTCTGATTCATCCTCCTTTAGCTCAAACTCTATCTTCTCAGGTTCCTTTGGTAGGACTTCATGTTTAACAACATCTTTCACTTCTCTAAACACCACATCTTGGCTGCACACAGCCTTCCTTGTTTCTGGGTTCCAAAGCTTGTAACCCTTTAAACCATCCTTATACCCAATAAAGATGCACCTTTCAGATTTATTATCCAACTTGGTCCTTTTCTCCTTTGGAACATGTACATATGCATCACATCCAAATACCCTTAGATGTGAAAGAGAGGGTTTCTTACCAGTCCATACCTCATGTGGAGTCTTATCCTCCAACACCGATGAAGGTGATCTGTTAAATAAGTAACATGCAGTCTCCACTGCCTCTGCCCAGAATTCTTGTCCTAACCCAGTACCACTGAGCATGCTTCTTGCCTTTTCCATCAGTGTTCTGTTCATTCTTTCTGCAACTCCATTTTGCTGCGGTGTGTATGGAGTAGTCTTATGTCGTGCTATACCACACTTCTTACAGAACTCTTCAAATTCATTCTTGCAGAACTCCCCACCATTATCTGTCCTCAACGCCTTTATCTTCTTCTCTGTCTGGTTTTCCACTAGAGCCTTAAATTATTTAAATTTGTCAAAGACTTCAGATTTCTTCCTCAAGAAATATATCCATGTATTCCTTGAGAAGTCATCTATGAATGAAACATAGTACACAGACTTTCCCAGTGATGGAACTGACACGGGCCCAAACACATCACTGTGCACAAGTTCTAATATCTTGTTTGCCCTCTTAGCACCAGAAGGAAAACTCACCCGATTCTGCTTCCCATATACACAATGTTCACAAAAATCGAAATCTAGAGAGAAGTTAGACATATCTTCTACCATACCATTTCTATGCAGTATCCGAAGGCCCTTCTCTCCAATATGTCCAAGCCTTTGATGCCATAGCATGGTCTTTTCTCCAGACACAGCTAGGCTTTCCGTCCCACTTTCAGGAACCACAGAACTGTTACACCCATCAATAACTATGCTACCTTGTAGCTTGTACAGAGTTCTAGTTCGAACTCCCCACATTAATACCAGTGCTCCCTGAACCATCTTGCAGGCATCTTTCTCGAACACTGTTTTTACACCTGCATCATCCATCTTGCTTACAGAAATCAGATTTCTGGCCAATGCAGGAATATGCAGAACACCAGGAAGTGTTCTAATACTTCCACCTTGCAGCTTCAGCTTGACCTTTCCACGTCCGATGATTCTGGCCCTCCTATCATCCCCTAGGAAGACATCACCACCATCATATTTCTCATACTCGCAGAACCACTCCCTATGGGGAGTGAAGTGAAAGGATGCACCTGAGTCAATCAACCATGACTCATGATCTACATGCGTATTTGAAGAAGAAGCCAAATACACATCCCCACCTTCATCCGAGGTGGTTTTTGCCTCTGCAGAAGGAGCATCATCAGATCCCTTTCCTTTCTCGGGAGCTTTAGATCTGCACTCCTTTTTGTAGTGCCCTTCCTTTCCGCATTTCCAGCATACCTTATAACCTTCTGTGATATTGGACCTCCACTGAACTTTATTCTTGTTTGTCTGGACCTTCCCGATAAAAAGATAAGTGGCATCCACTTTGACCCATGTTTCCTCCTCATTTCTGACAATAGTACAGACAATATTCACAAGTTCTGTGTGCTGTATTGCATGCCTATTGCATGTCATCATCTATGAATGGTAGAGAAGGCACTGTCCGATAATTTATCTTCATCTGATTTATCATCAGATTTACAATCGATTGTGCACTCTCAGCTTGCTGGCACTTATGTTTTGTCTAGTCTCCATCCTTCATCCTCAGGTTATACATCTTTTTCCGCAGGAACAACTTATTCACCAGAGACTTAGATTGATACAAAGTCCCTAGCTTGCCCCACAAGGTCTTCGTCGTAGCTTCCCCAGATATATTCAACAATACTGAATCTGAGACACACAACCGTATTGTGCTCTTAGCCTTCCGATCCAGTTTCTTCCAGTCTTCATCTGACATTGCCGTTGGTTTAGTACCTGGATCTACCATGATCCACTGATCTTTATCCACCAGCAGATCCTCCATCTTGAGCTTCCACAACTCAAAACTCTGACCATTAAATTTCTCGATCTCTATCTTCCCGCCGCTCGCCATCTTCTTTCATAGCAAGAATCGATCCTGCAGATCTCCCACTGAACAGGGTCTACCTCAGGCCCAAGCAAAAAACCCTCAGCAGCAAAGGCGTCCCCTTGAGCCGAAACAGCCTCGATACCAAATGTAGTTTTAACCCCGAACAAAAATTATCTACACACGAATCTTATAACAGAAAATAAACAATAGCGAGAGCATAAAACATAAAACAGATAAACACAGAGATTTTCCCCTGAATCCCAAATCGGGATGACCAACTTGATTTTTCATTATATTCCTTTTAGTGTTACAACACACATATATATACATGCCGAAGCATACATAAACCCAAATCCATAAACCTTGGATTAGAACATAACCGTAGTTCCCTTGACCGGATCTACAAAAATACCAGGGGCCGAAAACCATCGTACCCCAATACCATGTGCAAAACCATGCACAAAACCATGGACGCGGACTACCCGCCGGAAATTAAGGACCAAATTTGCTGCAGTGTTGCCCCGTGACCCTCGTTGCGCCACAGAAGGAGGCTATCATTTCCTCTTACCTTGGGGCGCTGCTTAGTCGTGGAAAGAATATAACACATACCCAACAAGAAACACATCACACATACCTTTCACATCAACAACAGAACTCCCAGGAACCATCCCAACCACTCTGTGTTTTTAGACCATTAATCCCCTGGATACTCCCTTGATATAGGAAAGTGTGCGTCTCAGAGGCTCTAGACACTCCCACAACACGAGAATGCATGCATCAAGGGACCTTTTTCCTCAAACTTGTGCCAACGTCCCTGTGATTTGAGCCAATTTTTCAGGCCCAGATCCCAAGTCATTGCCCAAAACACCATGACACTTTTAGAAATGGAATATAACAACGTAATAATGATGCATATGAAAACACTTGAAAAAGGACTTGACTGGACCCCTACTAGAAATGACATGAATTTCATGAAAAATGTCATCAATATGTAATCTACAAGTTTAAATAACATATATGAGCATAGGGGTCTCATACTTATCTCAGAATCACTAAGAAGAATTGTTGCTTCATCTCATTAACTTCATTATCATCTGTTTGGTCATACATACATTGTTCATTCATTTACAACTCAAAACATGATGATAGCCATACATCATCTTAATCATAAAACACATTCATAACTAACATATAAAAAATAGAAATGACGAGCACATAACATCCATATAATCCACATAATAACAAGAATATTTACCCATCAATACAAGAGGAAAAGAGTGTTTATTGCCACAAGAAAAATGCAACCAAATATAGGACTTACACGTTCCACCTGACAATAGAAATGGCCGAGAAAATTCTCTCTTCATCTAGTCACCCTCATGCCATATTCCAAGCATGAATGTGAGATATCATAAAACTCATCAATCAAAACCAAACCAGGGCTTCCAGAGGCCAAACCACCTCAACCCACAACAAGTGATTCCAACTCATGGTTAGACATCACAACCATCACCATATTAGTCTCTACCCAAGTTGTCCGAGGCTCTAGATAATTTTTTCCAACCAAGGCTCCAGGACTAGTAACTCAACCCACATATGTTGTCGGGCTCTAGAGAATTCATCTAACCAAGGATCTAGGACTAGTATCTCAAGCCACCAAGGGGTCAAGAGCATTTTTACAACCAAGGATCCAGGACTAGTAACTCAACCCAAGTTGTTACAGGGCTCCAGAGCATTTTTCCAACCAAGGATCCATGAACTAGTAACTCAACCCATAGCTAAAGGAACATGAGAACCAACCAGAAAATAAGCAATGAAATGAAACCACAACACCGTGCATATCTAGGAATGACAAGGCTAGGAAAATCCACTATCAATCCAAGCTATCATGCATGCCAATGACATATCATAACCAAGAAACCACATGCATGTACCATTCGTTTTCCTGCCTTTCTTTTTCCTTCTTGCTCCAAATCCAAATTATGCCACACTACCCCAAGAGTGCTCCAAAAAAACTCCAAGTATCCAATAGTATGAGAGAGAGAGAGAATAGAATGAGAGCCATAAGTGTGAGAAAAAAATCTTTCCCACTGATCCTCAGAAGCATTTTTATCAATGAGGCCTTTATTTTATTCATTTTTCATTATTTTCCTTGAATTATTTTTCTCCTCGCATGCAACTTGTGACCTTTCACCTCCCTTTTCTCCTATTTTCCTTTATTTTCTTCAATGAAATGCCAATTGATACCTTCTGCCTTTCCACAGCCTTTTCCAATTTCCTTTATCCATAATAAATAGAAGTGACACCCACTAGGATGCCCCCCCCCCACATTAAACTTATAATATGTGTCTCAGGTGTTGAAATGGCACCCAAAGGGGGCTTCTAATTTAATTTTTCCTTATAATTAAATTGGAAGCGAAATTGTAATTTTATCTCATGAAAATTTGTATTAGTTAACTGAATCAGGAAGACTTATTTAGATTAGCAAATTACAGTTGAGGGACAGAGTGTAATATCCCAAATGGGAAACATGTAGTAATATTAAACAATACTGTAGGAAAATAACGCATTTCAGCAAAGTAAGAGCAGGAGGCCAATATGGAGGCTCAAAAATGACATTTACATCAGTAAATGAGATTTATATTTTGGCCCATAAGATGTAAAATAGAAATAGAATACTTTTACATGAATAAATTCTCAAAAATGAGGTGTTGCAACCATATATTATGATTGAACAAGTTTGACAACATTATTTTTATTAGCTGCAATTGCTATAGATTACACTTCAAAACTATAGCAGATCTGTGTACAAACATTTATATCTATATCAGATTTGTACACTATATAGGCTCCTCTTCAAATGCCCCTTGGGGTTTTTAGAAAAAGATGAAGTACAAGGAGTAGATATGATATCTAATGTTATAGAAATTTTGCAGATCTGCAGAAATATTCAAAAATGCATAAACACTCAAATCTGATCAGATCTATACAACATGAAGATCCCAGCCAATGGATCTCAAATGTGAAGGTAAAATCCCCAATCACATGAAAACCAAGACTCCAAAAAGTGTGCAAAAACACCCTGCAACTGTACCTTTGCAAATAACGCAGTACTGGAATGAAAACTGTGATGTAGGCTCTAGAACATGGTTGGCTACAAGCCAAGATCTGAAAATGGTGCTCCAATCCTCCAATACTCTCTTGCCAACGGGAAAGAAGCCTTTACCACTAAAAAGAGACACCAGAATGGCCTAGATCTAAGTAGATCTAGCCTCCACTTGCTGCAGCTTACAAAGAAAACCAAACTCTCAACAAGATTTGTGTTGTAGTTGGAAGGAGAGCTTGGCCAAATGCCTGATAGTGGACAAGAAATGCAAAACTCTTCCAAGAGGTACTCAAGGAAAGAGGTGGGATTCCCGACCAAGAACACCTAGTGCTAAACAACGCTATTCTCTTCTAAACAGCCAAGAGAATAAGAAATGTCTAAACAAATAAATTCTTCAGAAATTTGATATCAATCAACAACCTTCTCATGTTGTCCTCCTCTTCCTTTTATAAGATTGAGATCTTGAACAACCCTAAACCCTCTCAATGAAATAGCTTCTTTCACATGCGCCACCTCCAACTAAAACTGTGATGTGAACTAATGAAGATTACTCCTTCTAGACAACGCTGTTGATTTGGTCATGGTTGACCCGGTCAAAGCATTCAACCCCTTTCACACCTAAGGGTGCTCATTTAGTTAGCCTAAATTAAACCTTTTTCACATGTGGCATTGATTTATTTGTTGTTTTAGGAGTTTTTATTGTCCTTCCTTACACATTTATTCATGCAATAGAAAAATGAAACAAAATTGTATATTCCCATTAGCTTGGTTAATTGGGAATATTACAGTCCTCCCCTCCAAAATGTTGTTTGTCCTCAAGAAAATGATAAGGTGAGTGCTGCAACACTTCTCCTCCATTGGTGACACCATCATCATGTGTTAAGCTTCTTCCATAAGTTAAGTGCTCACCAATCCAACTCTCCATAAATTGTTCCTCCAAATTCATTATGAGATATACATAGTCCATCCCACAAGGAGTCAAGAACTCAAATGAAACAAACATGGTTGAACCAATGCTATCCCTAAAACATGTAGCATAAGGTACATAGAGAGTCTCCATCCCATGTGGTACATACATGCCTCACATCCTCCCTCCATATATCCCCATAAAAAGTACAACTATATCATCAAGGTATGGAAGCAAAACTACATACAAACAAACAGAAATTTGAGCATGTAGAGGTGGGTCATAGTCTCACATATGGTACCAGCGCAGTGCATCTCTTGCCTACTTCAGATCAAGGTGTGGTAAGTGGTTTTCCCACCACTTACTTGTTGCCCATGTTATCTCACTATGGCTTAAAGTGAGATATATTTGGTGCCTTTGGAAAGCACCCATCATGATGGAAAATCTCCCTTTGTTCATCAAGGGAGTGGCCAATTTCAGAAATTTTAGTGGCCCAATGATTGCCATGAGATTTACATGATACACTACTCCTCCTTGGAGTCATGGCTTGCATAAACATGGTGAAATAATATGTAAAATTAGAAAATAACACATGGTTTACATGATCAGATTCTTCACCAACAATACTCCTTATACAAGTGGAGTGGTGCATGGATCTTTCTCCTATTTCAAAAGAAGGAAGAGATGGCTGAAATAACCCCTTCATGGTGTCATGTTGCTGCCCCAACTCCACATATCTTGTGCATTCTTGAAAATGTTGATGTATTTATTCTTTCAATCCTTTCCATTCAAAGCTTCTCATGATGATGTTGTAAATCCTCATGGAATACATGTGGTTGAAACAGAACTCTTTATAGGCCCTTTGTAGCAACGTCTCCTTGAGCTTGGAAGCTCTAGACAAGAGGATCCTACCATGATGATAGATGACCCCTTCATGGACTAGATAGCCCTCTTCTTGCAGTTGGTAATCAAGTATCATACAAGTGTGAAGATCCTTGGAATAATCCACCAACAGTTAGGATTTCCAATAAATATCTACACTCCCCAACAATGACAACGTTGGTAATGTCTCAATAGAAATGTATGCCATGTTGTTGCTCTCCTCCTTGACATATCTCATGCAAAATGTGTGTGTTGTAATTCCATTCCTTCCATTCTTCTCCTCCCACAGCACAGATCCAAAAATGAGAGCGGGTGATGATGATAAGAGAAAAAGATCTCCCTCCTTCTTGAGCTTACCCAAGTCTCCCAACATTGTAGCTTTGTCTTCTAGTGCTCCAATCCCTCTTGGATCTAAGCTTGGACCATCATTTTGTGAGGTCTTTCCCACAAAATCTGAATCAGGTGGCCTCCCAGGTGGTTTGCCACTAGATAAGAGTGTCCCATGCAGAAATCTCATGAACATAATGGATGGGACTATAAGGTCCTTGCTTCCACTGCGCAAATCCATCTTTGTTCTCTATGTGGAAATGTTATGTGAGGGGTAAGTATGCATTCCTTTGATCATTTGAGATTCACCACTCTTCTTGTCCACCCATTCCATTTGAAAATCCTCCCAATAAGTGGTGACTTTCCCCAATGTAATCAACCATTGAACACCCAAAATCACATTGGTGTCTGGTATGTCAACCACAAAGAAATGATCAACCAAAGTGTAGGTACCCATGGTGACTTAAAGTGATGGGAAATAATGCATGCATTACATTTTTCTATCTCTTGGGACCAAAATAGATAATACCTCAAAAGTATCAGTGGGTATTGCCCTCCTTTGCACAAGATGGGCATCAATGAAGTTGTGGGTAGCCCCACTGTCAATCAATATAGAAACCCTCTGATTCATGATTGAACCTTGAACTCTTAAGGCTAAGTACTTAGGAACTCCTCTCAAAGATGCAAGAGTTCCTCCAATAGGAGCAAATGCTCCATTCCCATCTCCTGATGGTGTTGGATCTCCTTCAACATTGTCAACGTTGTGACCCCTTCTTGCTTCATCATATTCTTCTTCTTCAAGATCTGGGAAGACCTCTATGTAATTTTCTTTTCCAGCAACACATCTATGTCTAGGTGCCCATGGTTCATGGCAAGTGAATCATAGATTCTTCTTCCTTATATCTCTCTGGAATTCCTCATCAAGAGGCTTCTTGTATGAGCCCTCCTTTGAAGGAGCAACTTTCTCTTCCCTTCATTTAGAAGGAAAAGAGGGCTTGTGCTGAAAGTTTGCCTTTGCTTTTGGAAAGGAATCTTGAAGGTCTCTAGCCCTCTCAATGGCATCATGCAAGGTAGTGGGCTTGGTAGATTTTCCAACCCATGAAGAGGTTCATCTAGGCCATCGATGAACATGTACACCCTTCTCACTGTAGAAAAATCAGGAACCATAACAGATAATCTCAAAAATTCAGAAATATAAGACTTTGTACTACCTGATTGCTTCAACTTTGCAAGACTCATGAATGGTTCCTTTGGATCTCTTCTGTGAAACCTTTCCACCAGACTTCTAGTGAACTCAGAATAAGCAATCACATTAGCATGACCCAATGTAGATAGGCCATGGAACCACCAGTTGTGGGCTTCACCTTCAAAGTGCAGTGCTGCAATCTTGATAGCTTCCATCTTTGGGACCTTGTTCAACTGAAATTAGATGTCCAATTTTTTCTACCCATGCTTTTACAGAACAATTTGATGACCCATCAAACTTGGGTAAAAAGAATCTGCCCATAGGGTGATGTCGATCATGATTCTGAATGAATCCACCATCTCTATGTTGATGCCTTGGTCTTCTCTTGTCCTTTAGGGGACATAACTCTTGAAAACCCAAGTGATATTTGAATCTCTAATTATAAGACTCATATTCTTCAAAATAGTCTTCAAGGGATACTTTCTCTTGAAGCCCTTCATTTCCCACAGCCAAAAAATTAGGCATGGTAGAGCGTTGGGAAATCTATGGTTGTTGCACTGGTTGATAATTCTAGTGGTGAGACATGCCAGAGCTTTCTCCAAGATGAAATCTCTTAGGATATTCTTTGATTCTATCCAATTTCATCTCTTTGATCTCTCTATCAATATCTTGCATGGCTCTCAAAAGGATCTTTGGCAAGTCCTTTCCTTCTTCATCACTTCTAGATTCAGGGGCTTTACCCTTATCTTTATCATCATTGGTGTAATCAAATTTCTTCTGTCTTATTTTTAGATACCTCTTCTCTCTATCAGTAAGAGGCTCTTCTTCTTCTGAAGACATATTGGCTTCTTACAGGCTATGCCAAGATGATTGCTCCAATACTACTGTAATATCCCAAATGGGAAACATGCAGCAGTATTAAACAATACTGCAGAAAAATAGCACAGTTTAGAAAAAGTAAGAGTAGGAGGCCAATATGGAGGCTCAAAAATGACATTTAAATCATCAAATAAAATTTATCTTGTGGCCCATAAGATTTAAAATAGAAATATAAGACTTTTACATGAAGAAATCCTAAAAAATGAGGTGCTGAAACCATATATTATGACTCAACAAGCTTGACAGTGTATTTTTATTAGTTGCTGCTATAGATTAAACTTCAGATATAGAGCAGATCTGTGTACAAAAATTTAGATCTATATTAGATTTGTACACTAGATAGGCTCCTCTTCAAATTCCCCCTGGGTTATTAGCAAAAGATGAAGTACAAGGAGTAGATCTAAGATCTAATGCTACAGAAATGCTACAAATGTGCAAAAATATTCAGAAATTCATAAACACTTGGATCTGATCTGATCTATACAACATGAAGATCCCAGCCAATGAATCTCAAATGTGAAGGGCAGATCCCCAATCACATGAAAACCAAGACTCCAAAAAGTGTGCCAAAACACCCTGCAACTGTACCTTTGCAAATAACACAATACTTGAATGAAAATTGCGTCGTAGGCTCTAGAACATGGTTGGCCAAAAGCCAAGATCTAAAAATGGTGCTCCAATCCTCCAATACTCTCTTGCAAATGGGATAGAAGCCTTTTCCATTGAAAAGATGCACCAGAATGGCCTAGATCTGAGTAGATCTAGCCTCCACTTGTTGTAGCTTACAAAGACAACCAAACCCTCAATAGGATCTGTGTTGTAGTTGGAAGAAGAGCTTGGCCAAATTCCTGATAGTGGACAAGAAATGAAAAACTCTTCCAAGAGGTACTCAAGGAAAGAGGTTGGATTCCCTATCAAGAACACCCAGTGCTAAACAACATTATTCTTTGCTAAACATCCAAGAGAATAAAAAATGTCTAAATAGACAAATTCTTCAGAAATCTGATATCAATCAACAACCTTCTCATGTTTTCCACCTCTTCCTTTTATAATATTGAGAGCTTGCAAAACCATAAACCCTCTCAATGAAATAGCTTCTTTCACATCTGTCACCTCCAACTAAAACTACGTTGTGCATTAATGAAGATCAATCCTTCTAGACAGAAATGTTGCTTTGGTCATGGTTGACCCAGTCAAAGCATTCAGCCCCTTTCACACCTAAGGGTGCTCATTTAGTTAGCCCAGATTTAACCTTGTTCAAATGTGGCATTGATTTATTTGTTATTTTAGGAGTTTTTATTGTCCTCCCTTACACATTTATTCATGCAACAGAAAAATGAAACAAAATTGTATATTCCCATTAGCTTGGGATAATTGGGAATATTACATATATAGGAGGCATGTAGAGTTCTCCCATGATTTTAGGGGGTCCAGTTACAGTTATTTTTTATTTGTAATTAGTTAACTCAATTAATTGAGTTAAAATCATGTTAACTAGTTCTAATTGAGATATGAGCTAGTGAGAGGTCCAGTGAGTTAAATCTGATTTAATTCACAATTAGTGATCAATCAATTAATTTAAAATTCACTATAAATAGTTGTTTCATGTTAGTTCTGAGGAAGGCCTAGTTAAGACTGAGGTTAAAGGGATGATAATTGGCAGTTGTATAATTAAAAAAATTATACAGGTAAGTTATAGAGTCATTATGATGCCTTGAAGGAATTTCATAATCAATCCTTTTGAATTTCCTATTTAATAGGGTGACAATTCCTCCAAGAATGCATGAGAAAGGCTGCTCAGACATAGGTTGAGAATTGGTTAAGTATTTAACTGATTTTTCCGAGATTAGAGTGAGACAGTCAACAGAGTGAAAAAATTTCTCAGTGAGATAAAAGAATTGTATTGGTTCATCGCCTTGACTTTATACAATATACATATAATAGGGTTGTGAACAGTGTTATTTCCCCAAATACATCTTATGTTGTGTGATCGATTGATTTCTTTCTCTTACTTGTTATGTGATTGTGTGATGGTGTTTTTTTTCTCGCAAATTGTAGAGGGATTCAATATTTTGTTTTATTACATTACAATATCAGTTTGAATCCTATTGTTATATTTTCTACATGGTATCATAGCACCAGGAATCACAATAGAAGAGAATATCCAGAGTTTTTTTTGAATAGGTACATTGAATTTTCAAATGTATTCTTCAGGACCCAGCAGCAGATTGAGATGTCTTTCAATGGCTTGAGACTCGAATATTCCATTGAGGGAAATTCAAATTACATAGCATGGTTGGACAAGATGGAGGAATTTCTCGAGGACAATGAAATGAAGGAATTCATTGACAGTGATATTTCCCAACTCGCAGTAGCAAATTCTCAACAACTTGATGCGTGGAAGAAGAATGTAGAAAAGACAAGAAGGATCTTGTTAGAGGGAGATCGAGATCATATTTTCTCGAGTCTCCATGGAAAGGAGACTCCATATTCTATGTGGAATGCCTTGAAATATATCTTTTAGAATAGCAGTGACCACGGGAATATAACGCTGAAAGACAAGCTCAGAAAGATCAACATGGAGAAGGGTGACACGATCCAAAAATACTTAATGAAGTTCACTCAATGTCGAGAAGAGATTGGAAGTGTTGGGATAACAGTTTCCCAGGATGATTTGGTGAGCCTACCTCTTCTAGGCCTTCCCAAAATCTTGCATATCTACCAGGACTCTATGAATGGGAAGGAGAAGCTACCAGACTGGGAGCGATTATGGTTTGACTTGGTACAAGAAAAGATTCAGCGAAGCACCAAAGATGGATCCTCATCAAATAGTGATGATGAGGAGAATTGTGCCTTGGCTGGAAAGGAGAAGAAAGGGAAAGGGAAGGCATCCCATTCCAAATTGGACTCCAGCAAGGAAGGCAAGAAACAAGACTTGTCAAAGGTAAAATGTTTCAAATGTCATGAGCATGGACATTATGCCACAAATTATCCACAAAATAATACCAACAAGAATGCCTCAGAAGGAGCCCCAAGTGAAGCAATTTCTTCATAGTTCGAGTTGGATTTCACTCTCATCGCATTGAATGGTATCATTAGTGATGGGTTTTGTGTGCTACTTGGATAGTGGAGCTTCATTCCATATCACCGACAGCAAATAATTCTTCAGTAGCTGGGAGGAGAAGGATCTCCAGATGCACATCAATATGGGTGACGACGAGAGGTATAACACTGTTGGTGTAGGTATAGTTACCTTTCATAGGGATTCAGGTAATCCATGTTGGGTCAATTTACTAACTAAAATAAAACATATATTTTACTTGTCAATCTGGGTTTGTAGACTTGGAAGCATATCAAAAATATATGGATTTAAGATGAAGTCAATTTTAGAAGACAAAGTGTAGAAGTTGAAGGAAATGCATATTACAAATATAAAATCTAACTAAGAAGTTTCTGATTCAATATGCAGTAAGTGAAGGAAGAGGATCCTAACTTAAGAGATCCCGGTTGTACTTCCCCACAGTACTACCTTCATGAAGAGAAAATGAATAACTAAATAACAATAGTTTATGATGTATATAAAGTAGGAGAAGAGGCTCCTAACTTAAGAGTTCCAGGTTTTCCTTCTTTACAATTCTATTCCATCATTGTTACCACTCCATTAAAACTGAAAATTCATGAAATAACTCAAGAAAGGATAAGTAAATGAATTCTAGTTGTTGTTCATGATTAGATAGAAGGAGAATTTAAATTAAATTATTGTTTGTCCCTTCATATGAAAATTAGAATTAGACCAATAATCATCCAAAAATCATAAGAAATCTTCACACATCTAAATAAATTAATAATAAATATGAAGCAAAAACTATTGCATGAAAATTATGCTAATTTAACCAAAGTGCTCTTAGCTTGGTGTTGGGGCCCTCCACCCCTGCCTTGCACACTTGAATAACTTCTCAGCTACAGAAAACTTAATCCATCATTCACAGCGTGAACAACAAATATAAAGTGGAACTGGTTCTTCAAATTATCTCCAAGTCTTCAAAAGTTTCAATACAAAATTATACAAATTCTACATGCTTGAATGGTCCATAAGCTTGGTTTAAATAGACAAATAATAAACAAACTGAGCTATAATTTCTCTAATAGTCCTATAAATCCTAATACCATCCATATAGGTTGAAATCATCCATTTAGTTTCACAAAATTAGTAAAATCCCCAAAAATACTAATTCTACCCTTTTCCTAGGAATTTCTGAAAAACATGTCAAGTTTGACCAGCGTTGATCGAGCCTATTTTAGCTCAGTTTGACCAAACCAATAGGTATTTTTCCATCCTTGGTTCCCAATCTTTCCAAATATATGCGCAGATCTCACCCATGTGTCCTGCACATATGATTTCCATGAAGCTATTATAGGAATTTTCAATGCAGTCCAAAAATACTCTTAAAACCCAATTTTTACAAAAATCTCTGAAAATTGAAAAACTTAATTTAATTACATGAATATGCATAATAAGGCTAAAATGAGGCATATATGGATGATATAAGGTGGAATATTATGGTAAATATTTGGATTATGATAAGCAAAATTGACCAAAATTGAGGGCCAACATCTCCCCATTGCTTACTCTCAAGCATGTCCTCATGCTTGCCTTTGTCTGTTTGACCTTCTGCTTCTATATGGTGACTTCCCTGTTGATGTACATGTGACTCTAGCTCTTGATGTTGAAGCTTCATGATGAGCTACCTGTAAAAGTATTTCAAGACCCTCATGTCTTTTTTTCTCTTTTATAAATCTCTATTGTAATTCCTTGTGGAGAGAAGGATTTTATTTTAAAAAATTTAAAACAGCCTTTCTGGAAAATACTCTATAAAAATTCCTTTGAGAACAATCTTCTTATCAGTACTTCTTCTAGTTCACTTTTGATTTCTAGACATCTACAGGTTTGATTTTTCTCTCAACATTTAAAATCAACACCTAAAAATGAATTCTGGAAATGAATTTTTTTATTTACCCCTCTTTGTCTCCTCAAAAATAAAAATGAAATCTGGAAAAAATTATTCATTATCCCTCTCTATCTCCTCAAAGATTAATATGAAATTTGAAAATGAACCTTTTTTTTTATTTACCCTTCTGTTTCTTTTAAAAATTTAAATCGATTATGGAAAAAATTATTCATTATCTATCTCTGTCTCCTAAAAAATTAAAATGAAATTTGGAAATGAACAATTTTTTTTTATTTACGCCTCTTTGTTTCTTTTAAAAATTGAAATTGATTTTCTAGCAATCTATTACCCTCGTTATTTTTTAAATCAATCTTTTGCAATGAATACCCACTTTTCCTTCTTAGGAAAAATTGATTTTCTAAAATGATTACTCCATTGTCTTATTTGAAAATTGATTTTGATTTCAAACTTTAAGTTACTGTGTTCCTTTTGAAAAACTCTGCCACTGGATGCACTATCTGTTTGTATTCTAGAAACTCATTGTCTTCTTGAAAATCTATTTTCTGGACTCTCTTTGACTTTAAAATCTATTTTATGGAACCAATTTGCCTCTGCAAATTGATTTCCCCTGGATTCATCTGTCTCTTCTGTATTGGGGATCAAAATGTCTGAATTTATTTTGAAAATCGAATTCTGGAATAACAAGATTTTGAATATCTCAGAAAAAAATTAACCACAACATGCACCTGTTTGCTTTGGAAATCAATTTCTAAAAACATTCTACAGGTCTCGACATTTTTTAATGGTCACTCACTACATATCTAAAAGAAATCAATTCTGTGAAGTGGGCAATTTTCACAAATCTAAGCAACTGTTTTCAAATTCACCTTCTCTGCCTTCTTTTATAAAAAAAAAAATTTGATTTTCTGGCTTTTTCTCCACTCTGTCTTTGAAAAATCGATTTTTTTCTTTGAGAATTGAGCTCCTCTGTTTTTCAAACTTCCTCTTATTACACTTTGGCTTTGTCATTCATCCTGACATTCTGCCATGTGTATGAGCTCATTATTACTCATACTTCTCCCTTTTGCAAGTCTAACATATCAGTTCCTCATGTCAAGCCTTGAAAATCAGAAAAGTTCCTAAAAGTCTCCTAAACTTTGGTATCGCACTTTCTGGCTATCTTGCCTGCGGTCCTGCACCCAATGTTCAGCTTGCCTGCGTTCCTGAATGCACTTTATCTTTATTATAGGTGCAGACCCCTGTAAGATTAAAAAGGTGCAAGTAAAATCCCAAAAAGCTCAATTAAAGTAAATTCTGGAAGCTTCTAGAATGGATTTTGCGGTGGCAGAACCACTCTTGTAAGGTGCATGAATCCCTTACCTTATGGAGCTAACCCCTTGATGTGAGGAGCTTATCCCTTTGAAGGAGGATTCTATCCCTTCATGCTTGGAACATAAAACCTACTCTTGTCCACTATAAAAAGAAGCATTGGGTAGCCTCAAAGAGAGTTCAAGCTTTTAGAATATTTGAAGTTAAGTGCT
Organism: Pinus albicaulis; assembly: GCA_034641835.2. NCBI lineage: Eukaryota > Viridiplantae > Streptophyta > Pinopsida > Pinales > Pinaceae > Pinus > Pinus albicaulis. The sequence continues at coordinate 237,570,655 of CM076579.1, read as the reverse complement.
GTTGAGATTTAGACTTAGTTAACTAAGGCTTTTGTGAGGAGAGATTACATACCTCTATTTGCCTTGGTTGGAGGAGTGCAGAACTTGTCAAAGTAAAGGAGACTCCTGCTTCGGACCCCGGAAAGTCCTATGCAACATCAAGGCTCAGGTTGTAAGGATTTTCTTCTTTTGAAATTAATACAAATATACTCATTTTTCTCAATAAGCTTTCAATCAATGGTTTATTTCATAGATTCCTTGATCACTATGATAAGCATGGTTTATGATGATTTTTATACAAGTGCTATGTAATATTTTGCTTGTTTGTTATTGCAGGTTTATGAGGAAAACTCCTTCAAGTGTGCGAGGGACAATAACGACTTCAAACAAGCACTGGACAAACGGTAAGTCTTTTACACCTATATAGAGCTTTTCATAGATCATATATGCTTAGAGAAAGATTATTCTATTTGGCTGTTTGTTGCTAGATACTTTTAGTACTAGGGAGATCGGTCTTGTCTGCAAGACCGATTAATCCATACAACAAATTGGCGACTCCGCTGGGGAAAGAACTTGTTGTTTTTGGTTCTCTTTTATTTTGATTTGAGGAAACGTTTTTCTTGGTTTTTGATTGATTGAAATCTGCCTGGGTAGCTTAGGTTTTCTCTGTTTTTGAAAATTTTGAAATCCTTTAAGTTTTTCTCTAGTTTTCCTGGGACCGCACTTTGCCTTGTTTTCACAGTGTGGGCAGTTTCGTACTTTTCCTGTGTAAACAGTGCGGGACCGCACCTGTGATATCTTGGAGCCTGCGGACCCTGTTAAAGTTTTGAAAAACTTCAGATTTCTTTCTTTAGTTTATCTTGATTTTGATTTTTAGTTTTTGTTTTCTGCCCAGATTGATGATTGTTTCTGTCAAAGGCTTTCTATTAATAAGTCTCAGCAGTATTGGTGTTTTGATGATTTTCTAGAAGTTTTGCGTTTTGGATTGCATTTCACTTGGTCTTTGTAGCGATTTGAAGCATTTGACATCTTGAAGTACCTCAGATTACCTTGGTCTTTTTGGTCTTTTTACTGGATCTGACCTGATTGTGAAATCATTCTTTATTGAGAAATAGAGTTACCTGTTTCTTTGCAAATCTTCGAAAAGAAACTTTGTTATTGGTTTTTGAATTTCATTTTTAATAAAAACATAATTGAGTGTTTTCGATCTGTTTGTTATTCTGGACGAATAGATCCTTAGTTTGCTGAACAACTAAGTAAAAACATTCTTCAAAAAAATCTTAAAGCTTTTATTCATTTAGATTATTAAAGTTTGTAGTTTTGAGTGCTATTAAACTTTGTAGATCTCGAAATTAGTTTGTAGTCTTGAGTGCTTTTAAAATTTCTAGATTTCTTTTGAAGGAAAATTGTGTTGTAGCTTCGAGTTTTTTGGAAAGTGAAAGGATTTTTATTGTGAGCTTTGATAAATTGTTGGAAAAGACAAAAATAGTTTCTTTCAATTGTTCTTTATGTTTAAAGAAGGAATTGTTCATTAAAAGAATTGCATTCTCTAACTTTTCCTTAATTAGAATTTCATTGAAAGGAAACAATCTGATCATCATTTTTAGATGCATTTTTAGTGTCTTTTGGAAATCGAGTCATTTCACACCATCAGAGTTTCATTTCCGCACCCATTGACGTAATAAACAGCTCTTAAAAGTAACGCTTAATTAAAATTCATCTAGAAATATTTTATTTTCTAGGGCTCTTATCACCAACATAGCTTAGGCTAGTATCTTGGAGTAGGGAGTAATTAACTCTCCAAGGTAGTAAAAACAAACAAGTAGACAAATCTTGCAGTAGGAGATAAATCCAATTGTAATTTGTATAATCTGGGAAGCTTCTCTTAAAGAAGTCAATCACGAGATCATATCCGAACCTTTGAGACAATCAATTCTGTTTCATTGGGGAAGATAGAAGATTTTGTGCGTATTACAAATGGTAAACCTCGGATTAACCATTGTCGAGGAGCCTGGGGTCACTTGTCGGTAAACCTCGGATTAACCATGTCGAGGAGCCTTCAAGGGGATTGAGCTTGCTACTCTGCCCTTGCACGTGAAATCAGATCGTAGACTGTTCCCCCAGTTATATTTGTTACTGTTGGTAACCTTAGTGTCCATTATCTTAAGATTATTTCCTAAGGTGACGGTGAAGGAAAGATCTCACTGTACCTGGAGCAGACATCGACTAGACTCACTTGGACTCTCTGGGGGGTTCTCTTCACACGAGATGGTTTTGTGAGGAAACTTGTGCCAGTCTGTTTCATTAAGCAGGTTGTCGGGGTAACTGTTCCAACCGCCCTTTCTGTATTGAATTTCTACTAAGTTGGATTTCATCACCAACTAGTGTTTTTAGTACGGGAAGTTACTGTTTGTGTGTGGTTTGAACTCTTAGATTTTTAAGCGTGTGATTCAGCTGTTTGTTTCTTTAGAGACTTTAGGTGTTTTCATTGAAATTTTCTTTGTTTGTGTGTGATTAGTTAATATTTAATCGTGGCGGAATTGCCGAGACAATCCCGGAGACTACAAGGGAAACCCCCTGAATATTCACCAAGTCAGCTTGAAGGGCTTCGTGCTCTGGTATCATCCAGTAGTGGTAGGATTAGATCAACAGAAATTGGAAGTTCATCCATAATTGTCCATCCTGATCATCAAATACCTACAACAAAATACATTCAAGAACCGATTTCAGTTTCTGAAGTTGCTGGTAGTATTCCTGCTTCCAGTGAATTGGCTGACGAACCTGAAATCTCTGAACCTGAAACTGAACCTTCTGTTTTAGAAACATCCTCAGGATTTATTTCACCAACTTCTAGCGATCTTGATTCTCCTAGGGTAAGAAATATTTTCACTGACGATCTTACAGCTGGTCTTATTTCCATTGAAGAACTTACTAATCTAGACGAAGATATATCTCTTCCCGACTCCCCTCAATCTTTAAATCTTAGGGAGTGTGAATCTATTTTCTACAGCCCTATTCGAACTAGTGCTTGGTACCTATCTTTAACAAATTTTTTAGAGAATCTGGGTCTTGCTTTTTCTCCACCTCGAGTTCCATTTCATCCTACACCCACAGGTTAATATCCGCCATCCATTATGGCCGAGAGTCATCCGTGTTTTCTCAAACACCGGAATCATTTTTACATGGTGGTCCTTCTGTTCCTTCGAGATATCAGGCTTTGTCTGGTACTTTCTCGGGAGCAACTCCTCAACCAATTGAACAAGTGTTGTCATCTGGTAATAGTGGTGTTAAAACTGAAACGTTGAACGTAGCACAAATTTATATGATGTCTGGTAATGTTCTGAATCCTCAGCCTCAAGGCAGTAAGTTACCGCCTGGGGGTCCAACACAGGGAAATTCGTTACCGCCTGGGGGGCAACCTTTAGGTAGTCAGTTGCCACCTGGGGGGCAACCTTCAAGTAGTCAGTTACCACCTGGGGGGAAACCTTCAGGAAGTCAGTTACCACCTGGAGGGCAACCTCAAGGTAACTTTTTCCCAGCACAAACTGTGGAATCATATTATTTTGGGGGACAACCCCAAGGACAGTACACACCTCAAGGGTATCAACCTTCAGGACAGTACATGCCCCAAGGTCAACCCCAAACTCAATATGCTCCTCAGGGTCCTTATCAACCCCAGCTTCAGTACACGCCTCAGGGTTATCAACCTCAAGGTCAGTACCCAATTCAAGGTTTCCAACAGCATTCTGGTCAGCCATCTATTCAAGGAGCCGGAAATGTACCAACTTATCAACCCTACGTTCAACCAGGTTATAGTCCTTACGTTCAGCCTTCTGCGGGGCAATACCCCGGAATGAATATGGTGTGGGATCCGTCCCAATATCAACAGCCTATGCAGCCTAATGTGCAGTTGCCTTATCAACCTGGACAGCCTTTAATTACTGGTCCAACTCAGCAACCTGTCCAGCCTACTATTCAAACTCCTGCACTTGGTCCTGTTCAGCAAGCCGGTCCTAGTTCACCTAAGACTCCACCTCAAACTGCTGCAACAGCTGATACATCTGTTCAACCTGTAACACCTGCTTCTAGAGTATCTGTAACCCTGAGTTTGTCTATCCCTGCCTCCGTGCAAATCCCTCAAGTCTCTGTACCCCAGCCAGGATCTTTGGTTCAGACTTCGGTTCAAATGCCTACGGGACAAGCCGGTACAAGTACAGTTGTCACAAGTCAACCGCAATTCACGTATCAACCGTACCAGGGACAGCCGCAATTCGGTCCCTATACACAAAATCCAAACTATCAGTATCAACCATACCCTAGCTATACTTATCAACAACCTCAACAACCTCAGTTCGTACGATTAATCCTGGTTTTCCAGGAGGTTATACAATTCCTAATGCTAATCCGATTCCCAGCTACCCTGGGTATCCACCTCCTGGAACTGCTTTGGCTACTCAAGGTTTTCGTGACCCTAACCGTCAGTTACCCTTTATCGCAACTTTGGATTTACCTGATTTGACGCGCCTTACAAATGATCCAATTTTCTATTATCAGTACTGGCCGCCAATGCCGCATAAGTTTCCCAGTGATATACCAAAATTCGAAGGTAATCCAGGAGAGGATCCATTAAATCACATCATGACTTATCACCTTTGGTGTGCATCTAATTCAATCATTGATGATTCGATTCGCTTACGTCTTTTCCAAAGAACTCTTATTGGTCTTGCAGCCAAATGGTACATTGAGTTACCACGAGGCTCGTTTCATAACTTCAGTCAGTTAGCAACTGCCTTCTTGACTCATTTTCAGTTGCCGGTCATATACGACAATGGCACGAAATTATTAACTTCGCTGAAACAATCCACGTCTATGTATATTTTTGATCATATTCATGAATGGTGACGTAGGAGACGTTTGGTGAAAGTTTATATTCCCGATCAAATTTTGGCAGAATGGTTTGTTAAATCATTGTTACCCAAGATTACTGAAGATGTAGCTAAGGTTGGTGTTGTTACTGAAGAGCAAGTAATTGCTCAAGCTCAGTACCTTGACCTCGTTTATACGCAGTCAGGTACTTTACATGAAAAAATCCCAGACCTTCCAAAACAAGGTCAAATAGCTGCTGCTCCTTCAGGGTCTCATGCCGCTGATGGTATGATTGGTACAGTCAATACTAAAAGTAAGAAGAAATCTTCAAAGAATTCTTCTCCAATTATAACTTTACCTGATTCCCCGAAAGGAGAATATTCCCCCGAAGTTTCTGCCGATATTCATGTTGTGGAGACATCCATGGCTAAATCTAAATCCGGTAATAAAAAGAAAGGGAAGAGTAAAAAAAAAAAGAATTCGAAAGAAAAAACTGATAAAAATGAATCCAATGACGAAAAACGTAAACCACGTTATCCTTGTTACATTTGTGACGAAGATCATTTTACTAAGGAATGCCCACATCAGGCCGAGGTTGCAAAATTCGTCAAAGGTTCACAACCTGCTGTCTTGAAGGATCCCTTTCCGACTCAAGATAGTAAGATGGTTGGTTCTACTTCGACCACTTCAGAAGAGCCTATTTTAATGATGTCTCATGTAAGTATTGCGACGCGATCGCAAGATTATGGTACTAAGAATCCTGTTGATGGTAAAGAAGCAGAATATTCTAATGCAAATACATCAACTACACCTCCTCCTGTTTCTGGTCCGCTACAGATTGAGAAACCAAATCCAGACTTAATAATCAAACCGCCTGCTAAAGGTGTTCTTCATAAATCAGCTTTCAATCCACATGCGAGAGCTGCTCAGAATTACAACATTGTTGAAGACTTAGCTATTTCTCCTTCAGCAATGTCGGCTTTGGAAGTGCTGCAATTATGCCCAGCACAGTGTAAATTACTTTTGTCTGCTATAGGAGCTATTGATATTCAGGATTCTAATCTTATAATCTTCGATCTAGAAAATAGTACACCTCATCTACCTCATCAGATGGCTTTCCAGATACCAGTGTTCGTCAAAAACAGACCGATCTATCGGACTATGATTGATGAGGGAGCTTCAACGTGTATTATGTCGATTCAGTGTTGGAAATCGCTTGGTTCTCCTACGCTAAACCAATCTCCGACAATTCTTAAGGCTTTTGATGGTCGAGGTTTCCACCCTTTTGGTATTTTGCAGGATTTACCCATAGGGGTTGAAGGTAAAGTTGTAAATCTAGATGTGGAAGTGGTTGATGCCCCTCTAGATTACAACCTTCTTCTGGGTCGTAGTTGGTCTTATGCTATGACTGCTGTTGTCTCTTCGGTCTTCCGACTCATAAAATTTCCATATCAAGGAAGGATCATTACAATAGATCAGTTAACTTATTTTACTTCCGACCCAGCCTCTACAGAAACAATCCAGCACGTTGGTAAAACGACTATCCCTTATAAGGATGTTGGAGTAGGTTTGATTAAATTTTCTGGTTTGCTAGGAACTTTTTCCATTCCTCCTCCTAACGTATCACCTTCTGTTGCAACTATTCATATTATTTCGTCAGACTCTGTTATGTTTGATGATCCTTGGATCGTACCTTCCGAATCCGAGTTAGATTCAATTGATGGCATGATGCCTTTGAGTCCATTTGAACTTGCATATTAGGCCGTACAGTCATTTTCCAACCCCTCTTCAACTGAAATTGATCCAGTGAATGGGATCCACGAGGAATCACTCTCAATATCTAGCTCAGCCACAACGACATTTCTTGAACCTGTTCATTCTGATGAGCAGATTCGTGAGTTACTGTCTGTTGATGATTTACCATGGGAAGATCTACATCATCGATCTTTGTTTTTACCTGAACTCGATCATTTTGAAGGTGATTTCGCTTCAATATTTACTGTTGGATATGTCAAAGAACCGCAGAATCCATTGAAAAATCTTGATTCTGAGTTAAATTTGGAAAATATTTCTCGAACGATTCCCATTGACATTTTAGTAAAACCTGGAATAATTGAAAACATTCATATAGGTGCTTCCTGTACTGAAGAAGAAATTCAAACTTATAAAGCCCTATTTCAAGAATTCCGTGATGTGTTTGCCTGGTCCTACGAAGAAATGCCAGGAATTGATCCGTCAATTGTCGTACATGAAATCAAGACTTACCCGGATGCCAAGCCTGTTCGTCAACGTATACGTCAAATGCATCCTAGGAAAGCTGCTGCTATCAAAGCAGAGGTTGAAAAATTACTTCGTGCAGGTTTTATTTATCCGATTCCTTTAACGGATTGGGTATCTAATATTGTTCCTGTGACTAAAAAACAAGGAACCATACGAGTATGTATCGATTATAGGGATATTAATCGAGCTTGTCCTAAAGACAATTATCCAACTCCCTATATCGATCAAATAATCGATGATTGTGCCGGCAGTGAAATGTTTTCCTTTATGGACGGTTTTTCAGGGTATAATCAAATAAACATACTCCCTGTCGATCAGCCAAAAACAACTTTTATTTCTCCGTGGGGGCCATTTTCTTACTGCAAACTACCCTTTGGATTGAAGAATGTTGGAGCAACTTTTCAACGGGCAATGTCTTATGTGTTTCATGACATTAAGCACATTGTGCAACCGTATCTCGATGATTTACCTGCTCATTCATCACGCAGGGCTGACCATATTACACATTTACGTGCTATCTTTATGAGATGTCAGCATTATCGAATTCGGCTGAATCCACACAAATGTGTTTTTTGTGTAGATTCGGGTCGTTTACTGGGATTTGTTGTCTCGAAAGTAGGTATTCGCATCGATCCATCGAAGGTCGAGGCTATTGTCAAATTACCTCCTCATTCGACTTTACGCCAACTCCAAAGTTTGCAGGGGAAAGAAAAAATTTTACGTCGATTTATTCCTAACTACACCGAGCTTACAAAAGGTTTTACCCGGTTGCTGAAACAGAACATTCCATTATTTTGGGATGAGATTGCTGATCGATCTTTTAATGCACTTAAACACGCGTTGACCCATGCACCGTTATTGCATCCTCCCAACTACAACCAGGATTACATTTTGTACCTCACTGCTTCTCATTCCACCATTGGGATGGTGTTAGTTCAGGAAGATGAATCTCATACTGAACATGTGATTTACTATCTTAGTCGAAATCTGCATCCGACTGAGATTAAGTATACGCATGTGGAGAAATTGGCTTTGGCAGCTGTTCAAGCTGTCCAACGATTTAGACATTACATATTGTTACGCAAAACTACGGTAATTTCTGATTGCAACCCTATGATGTACATTTTGACCAAACAGTTGCTAGGGGGAAAATATTCCAAATGGATAGTCATCCTGCAGGAATTCGACTTGGAATTTGAAAAATCCAAGGCGAAGAAATCCTTGGTTTTTGCGGAACTAATGTGTGATTTCCCCTCTACTGATACTGAAACTGTGGCAGAGCAACCCATTGCAGATGAATCCCTGTTTCTTATCAGTACTCTTGATCCATGGTATGGAGATATTATCGTTTATCTCCATACCCAATCTTTTTGGCCTGAAATGTCACGATCTCAGCGACGGAAAATACATTTCCAATCCCAACAGTATAATATTATTGGTGATACACTTTATCGTCGGGGAGCAGATTTTATTTTCTGACGTTGTCTTATTCATGAAGAAGCTGAAAAGGTTCTAAATGACTGCCATTCTGGAGCATGTGGCGGTCATATGTCTGGGTATGCCACAGCCCAAAAGATATTGCATGTTGGTTATTTCTGGCCGTCGTTATTTAAAGATTGTATTTATGCAGTTCGGAAATGCCACAATTTTCAACTGTTCGATCGTAAGATGCACGTGCCACCGGCTCCTCTTCATCCCATAATTTATGTTGGTCCTTTCACAAAATGGGGTATCAATTTTATTACATGTAACCCTCACTCGGCCAGGGGGCATGCCTATATTATCTTAGCAGTAGATTATTTTACTAAGTGGGTCGAGGCGATGCCTACATTTTTGGCTGAAGGCAAGACTGTTGCAAATTTCGTGTTTAATCACATAATTGCTAGGTTCGGTGCCCCTCAAGCAATTATTACTGATCATGGAAGCCATTTTCGGAATGTCATGATGATTGAATTGACAGAACAGCTTGGCCTGCGCCATGATAGTTCCACTCAATATTATCTGCAAGCCAATGGTCTGGTCGAAGCCATAAATAAAGTTTTAGTCACCATGATCAAACGAATTATTGGTATTCACAAAACGAATTGGAATTCCATGTTATTTTCAGCACTTTGGGTATATCGAACTTCAGTCAAAAAATCAACTGGTTTCACTCCCTTTCAACTCGTTTACGGTTTGGAAGCTGTGTTGCCAATTGAATGCGAAATTACATCTTTGAAATTAGCCATAGAGTTACTCCCAGCTACGTCTGAAGAGGAGAAACGTTTTTTGTACTTGGCTCAATTGGATGAAAATCGGAGAAACGCTACAATAGCAAACGAGGCTCATGTCAAAAGAGTAAAAGCTTAGTATGATAGAAGTGTTACCCCTCGAAATTTTTCAGAAGGAGACCTAGTCTTAGTTTATGATCAAGCCAACGATAAGCTAGGAGCTGGGAAATTCGTGCCCATGTGGCATGGTCCTTTCATTTTTAAGCGAAAGCTAGCAAAAGGGGCCTATGAGCTGATAGATTTTGATGGTATCCCTTTAGATAAACCCAGAAATGGGCTATATCTGAAGCGATATTATGCTTAAACTTGGTGTGGAGATCTTTTATTTTTTAGGTTAGATTTCTTTACTGCTAGTGTGTCTTAGATTAGAAAGGTGTGCCTAGTTTAGAAGTGTGTTTTTATCACTATTCCTGCTTATCTGAGTTTTACTCTTGATATTGCAGATGTCGACGTCTCTTCAAACCTACATTGGTTTTGCTGATGGTGCTTGTCGTAGTACACGGAACATTTCTTCCGCAGCTTGGGTTATTTATTCACCCTCTGACGAGTTAGTTTCCATGCATGGGGTAAGCCTTGGTCAAACAATGAATAACATTGCCGAATATAGTGCAGTGATTGAGTTATTATCTGAATCCATATCATTTGGGATTCGGAGTTTGATTGTGAGGTTGGATTCTGAACTTGTTGTATTACAGCTTAACAAGGTTTATGCCATTAAAAATCCAGTATTATTACGGTTATTTTTAAGAGTTCGTCTCTTGGAACGTGAGTTTGACTACATTGAATATCAACATATTCCAAGACATTTAAATACATTAGCAGACACAGTTGCTTCTATTATGATAAATCGACATTTGTAGTGATCAAAACAATAAAACAAATAACATCCATAACATGTATACAGATAGCCGGTAAATAGTGATATATCATAGGATATGAGTGTTTTCAAAAAAATATACATCGTCTTCTATCATAGGTTGGAAACACCTTATGATCGGCAAAATGATAACACAAAAAGTCAAAAATATGAGTCTACAACACAATCATCCCATCACTGATGGTGATCACGATAAGAAACCACTGCCCAAGCCACCTTGCACAAGAACCTCCTAAAAGGTCCTGGAACACCAATCATGTATCTCTGCAATCTGAGTGGAATATCATCTATGTTTGTCTCCGGAATGTCTAGAGTCAAACGCTCTAGATGATGCTCCAAATCAGTAAATATTTCTGCTGATTGGCTGGTTGGAGGTGGTGTGGCTGAAACTGGTTGTCTTCTTTCATAGGGTTGGAGATGGGCTAGTCGCTGTGGGCCCACATCTGTATTCAACAAACTTTTTGGTTATTATTTAACAAGACGATCAAAAATAAAAAATTAGAACTTAGAAACTGTTGAAGAAAGATTTTTTTACCTGAGTCATACCATTGTTCCCCTGCTGGGAGAGCCATCTCCTGGTCACCACGGAAATCTATCCTGGCATACGGAAAGTCCTCAATGAAAAAAAGTTGGCGGTCCAGCCAACGAAAATATGAAGAAGGAAATCAAACAATCTCAGCGCCCTCAATACCGTGACGGGCCATCAGTGCGGACCAACGAACCATCCTAGGTTCTCTAGGTCGATCGGCATCAACAGGGATACTCTGTGGAGCTAGCATAGGAATCCTCTCTAGAGCAAAGGAGACGACGATGGATCCATATCCAAAGTTATTCAATTTCCCATTTTTTGCTCTAGTTAGTTGGCCTTTTACATTAGCCAACACAGCGTCACACCAGTTGAAAATAGTGCCGCGAAAACAGTCCACAGCAATGCGCATCTGAGAACCGGTAGCTACATGCAATGTTGCACTCCCACACAGCCTGGTAATAGTAAATGAAATAACTTTCAGCTCGGGACGGATGATAGTTTTTATATCAATCCGTTTGTCCCTAGGGTCTGCTTCATTATTACAGAATTCTTGCCGAAGACTAGCGACAGTCTGGCCACTTGGCCTAGTCCCAAACAAGGAGAGTTGTTCGCCCCTTTTGAACAAACCAGTAAGAAAATAAATGTCCTCCAGCTCGATTTCGAGTTGGTGGCCGCCAATAATGAAACACTGGTCCTGCACGTTCCACCTGTTTACCAGCCATGTCAGGAGCTCTACCTGTGCTCTCATGCCTTGGATGGCCCAGAATTTATATATACCGCATGCTCTTAATGCCTACATTGTGGGAAAATGGAGCATTGTGGCGTCATCCACGTCCTCGTGTTCACGTTCTCTCCAAATCAACATCTTGTTAATCCTACAATGCATAAAAAGATAGATTAGTACAATCTCATTTGAAAAATTTTGGGCGGCAAAAGAGAAATTTGAGTTTAAATTTAAAACGCGCGGGGACTGCACTTAACCTTTGTAAACAATGCGTAGGAACGCACGTGTTCTTTAAGGAAAGTGCAGACCCATGAATTTTTTCCTTGTAGAAAAAAGTCGGGGTCCGCAGGTACCATGTGTGTCACCTGCGGACCCCCGCAGGTGATTTTTGAACCATATTTTTCCCTTAAAAATGAAATTTAAAGCCTAAAAATGAATTTTGAACGGATGAAATGCAATATTAAGAGGTCGTGGATTACCTGGGACTGACGGTTCTCGATTTCGATGGACGGATTTTCCAGAATCTTCACAGGAACTTTTTTACCCAAAAGCTTCTACTTTTCACTCTGAACTTGAACGGTAAAAATGAAGTTGAAAAAGTCCTTTTTATAAGTTTTTTCGAATAGATGAATTTTTAATTTATTTATTTTTTACTTTAAAAAGGGTATTTTTGAAGCATTTTTACTCATCTTAAACAGGTATGTGTAATGTTTCAAGTTTTTGTGCAGAAATTGGATTTTTCAGGAGAATTAATCATTTTTCAACAAAGAGCACACTTTTATCACTTTTTCGGACTCTTTCAAAAATTCACGAAAAAGCAAAACAATGGAGTCCTCTTTTAAGCCCTTTTCAGACTCTCTAAACATGAAAATATTGCTGAGTACTTGATTGTTCGAACTCGTTAAAGTAAATGAATAATCGTCCCTTCAGTATAAGTTTACCCCTTTTACGGACTGAAATGGACTATTTACGAAAAAGGTATATGTTGACTAATTACGGTCAATAGAGTTCTCTCCCACATTATTTTATCCTTTTTCGGGCTCGAGAGACTAAATTTACGAAAAAGTACACCCATGGAGTTTTCTTAAGTTTTTCTTCTGACTCCCTAAAACTGAAAAACACCGAGTTTCTCCTATACTGGACTCGTTAAAACTTAACAGTAAAGGACCTGTTTAATTTTCAACAAGAACGAACCACTCCTTCTTAGGGTTCGAATCTTAAACTAAGTTGGACTCATCCGAAGGATGAGCTTATAAACAAGCAAATGTTATCCTCCTCAAGCTTGTCAAAAATAAAGAGGTACTTGCCAGAAATGGTGGGGGAAAAGAGAGGAAAATGGGCGTGTTTGTTGTATTTTGATTCTTTGAAAATTCAGTCAACCACTCTTGAACACGACACTTTCATTCACCTGGGTTGGGAAATCCTTTTCCTAACAGTTAATCAAACCTCATTGAAAGTTTTCATCCGGTTTCTGGGTATTAGCTTTGGGTCAATTGTCGCCAAGCCATCTGCGGTGTCGTTATGTGTTCAAGAGGACAGTTTAAATAAACCATTCATCTTCAAAATATCTGTCATCCATTTTTTACCATCCCTGAGTCAGTCCTTGCCAATATATTTTCAAAACTTGATCTATGATTTCGTGTTGTGGGCTTGCCTACGACGGATCGCTTTCTATCGACGACAACTCATTATCTAGGAAGTTGATCTAGAAATCGTCAGTACCTTGAAATCTGCATGCCTTAATGGTAGGTTTCTCGCTTTCGACGACGGGTTACATCATTGACCTTCGATCGAATGATTCCGTGAGATGTTCAACTTCGGCTCATTCATTCACATTTCATGGATTGTACTGGGTACTTTGAGAGCCATTGACATTACTGGTGGTTACTCTCACACTTGTTAACAGTTTACATCATTGACTGGTAATCAAGTGGTTTCTACCATGTTCGACTTCGACACATTTAGTCGCATGGATAGAATCGTACTAGTTCGAGATGTGGAAATCAAGACCCTGGATCTAGTTTCTACCATCCAGACTGCGAGGAATTTTGTTATCATTTATACAATGGACTATTTATAAACAGATGGCTGCGTCCATACTGTGTCTACACATGTCTATACTGTGATGTACTCAAAATCATTCCTGTATCAGAACAGTTGAATCAGTTTTTAGTTAGTTTAATCTGAGTATGGGAATGCCTACCTCAGTGGTGATACATATACATATATATTTTGCATTGAATGTTTTTACAGGTGCTGACTGGGGTGTCCACAGGATGATCCTTGAAATGATAAAGTACTGCACTCTTCATATATGACAGACTTCAGCATCATCTATTCCAGACTTTGCACTTTAGGGGGCAATTTGTTACACTGAAAATTGTCATCCTGACATTCTGCCATGTGTATGAGCTCATTATTACTCATACTTCTCCCTTTTGCAAGTCTAACATATCAGTTCCGCATGTCAAGCCTTGAAAATCAGAAAAAGTTCCTAAAAGTCTCCTAAACTTTGGTATCGCACTTTCTGGCTATCTTGCCTGCGGTCCCGCACCCAATGTTTAGCTTGCCTGCGTTCCTAAATGCACTTTATCTTTATTATAGGTGCGGACCCCTGTAAGATTAAAAAGGCGTAAGTAAAATCCCAAAAAGCTCAATTAAAGTAAATTCTGGAAGCTTCTAGAATGGATTTTGTGGTGGCAGACCGCTCTTGTAAGGTGCATGAATCCCTTAACTTATGGAGCTAACCCCTTGATGTGAGGAGCTTATCCCTTTGAAGGAGGATTCTATCCCTTCATGCTTGGAATAGAAAACCTCCTCTTGTCCACTATAAAAAGAGGCATTGGGTAGCCTCAAAGGGAGTTCAAGCTTTTAGAATATTTGAAGTTAAGTGTTGTTGAGATTTAGACTCAGTTAACTAAGACTTTTGTGAGGAGAGATTGCATACCTCTATTTGTCTTGGTTGGAGGAGTGCAGAGCTTATCAAAGTAAAGGAGACTTCTACTTCGGACCCCGGAAAGTCCTGTGCAACATCAAGGCTCAGGTTGTAAGGATTTTCTTCTTTTGAAATTAATACAAATATACTCATTTTTCTCAATAAGCTTTCAATCAATGGTTTATTTCATAGATTCCTTGATCACTATGATAAGCATGGTTTATGATAATTTCTATACAGGTGCTATGTAATATTTTTCTTGTTTGTGACTACAGGTTTACGAGGAAAACTCCTTCAAGCGCGCGAGGGACAAACAACGACTTCAAACAAGCTCTGGACAAACGGTAAGTCTTTCACACCTCTATAGAGCTTTTCGTAAACCTTACATGCTTAGAGAAAGATTAGTATGTTTGGTTGTTTGTTGCTAGATACTTTTAGTACTAGGGAGATCGGTCTTGTCTGAAAGACGGATTAATCCATACAAAACCTTTGAACAGATTTGATTTCTACCTTTAATCCATCATTGTATTCTAGACAATTTTGTTCCCATCAACATGAAAAATTCTGGGAGTGAAAATTCATTGTTTTCCTCTAAAAAACAATTTATGGAATGAAATTACAGTGCCTCTAAAAAAATAATTTCAAAAATTACCCTCTCTGTAATTAAACTCTGCATGCAATGTTTGGAAGTCGATTTCTAAAGCTACATGTCTCTATCAACTACAATGAAAACACCAATTTTAATTCAAAATCAAATTCATCATGAAATCAAATTCTAGAAGGAAACAATCACTGATTTTTAATACCACTCCACTAATATCTTGGAAATCGGATTTTGGAAGGAAACACTAACACACATGTAGCTTTAATGCTATCTCTTAGTGCCACTATGCACTTGGAAACTCTGATTTTTTATCTAAACTGGAAACTGTTTAAAAACCAACTTATCTGCTTTCCCAAATAAAATAAAACACCGTGATTCAGGGGATTTTTGACTTACATCTCAATTTCAGAATTTTCCAGTGTAATTAATGAGACTCGGAATTTTTCAAGGATATGCTCCAAATCTCTTCAACACATATACCTCAGAAACATCGAAATTTTTTTTATCTCCCTTTCTACTTCTGCGTTGATGAATGACACTCTTGGAACAGAAATGTGAAACGTTTTGAATTCTAAGCCTTTGTTTCCCCCCTGAGCTTGTACATTGGGAGTTGTATATTCGAAACTGAATCCCATCGTGGCTTAATAGTTATCCACATTTCTTCATTTTTCTCTGACCATTCTATGTGCCAAATCGATTTTCAAAGGTTTCTGCCTATTTGCGCCATATGTTAGTTTCTTTATGCACCTTATATTCACCATCTTAGGTTATAATCATAATTTTCATTTTTATGCACCCTCATGCATATAATTTTGTTATTGTAAATTCCCAATTCCATTTACGAATACAACTGTGCTTTTTTTTTCATATAATTTTTTTTATCATTTTTTTTATGCATATTTCTTCTTTATGATGCTCTTTGAATATCATCATTTTATCTTCATGCTTCTCTCATTGCATATCCATTTAATGATTTTTCAAGTCTTTTTTCTCATAATTTATTCATCCCCTTTGTTATTTTAACACATGATGCATTTTTTACTCTTTTAATATCACTCTTGTTGAAATAACAGGTCATTTCAAATCCATAAATAGAGTAGAGAGAATATATATATATATGCATTTTTCACTTTTATTCTCCATACTAACCCATGTTTGATTATTGTTTTGTGGGCAATTTTCCTTGAGGCCAAAAAAAAATTCAGCCAAAATTTTGGTTAAAAATGCTCATGTAGGAGGATGAATGTAAGCCTATGATGAGTGAATGCAGGGTTATGATGAAGTTGGTTGATTAATGAAATGTTTTTAATGTAGGGTGATAATGTAATAGGATGTAGGATAATTAATTCATGAGTATTTCATATTCAAGTTTTTTTTTTTTAAATTAGTTTAAGAATCCTAGAAAATTTTTCAAAATCAAAGGTTTTAAGAACACTTTTTACACTTACAATATTTTCCTTCCACTTAGTAGCTAATTTTCAATCTTGTTCTATTGATGATGTGACATTTTCTAGTTTTTCAACACTTGACTCCATTTTTTTAATGATGATATTTCTTTTGACTCCAAAGATGAATTTTGATGGATTATAGGTGCCTGTAGTTGCTTATCATATTCCCTTGATGTAGATTATGATGTTTCAGGTTCTTTCTGCAATAACATATGATATTGATTTTGTTCAGGTCCCTCACTGATGAATATTGACGTCTCAGGTCCCTTCTGTAATAACATATGATATTGATATTGTTCAGGTCCCTCCTGCAATTATATTTGATTGATTTCTCAGATCCCTTCTTCAATGATATTTCATTGATGTCTTAGGTCACTTCTACAATACAGCTGCTTGTTATTGGTTTATTATGAATATTCCCCCCTTGCTTATTTGGAGACTTGGCCTCAAGTCTTTGAATTTTGGAGGATTATTTCTACAAAATGAAATTGAAAAACATAAAATAGAATTCACATTGGCCAAACAAGTTGGTTTTCTGATACAAATTCGAGTTTGTATTGTGCCAGTATCCTGGATTTTCACAACCAAACTCTATTATTTTTTTTTTATCTTTTTTTATATTTTTTTCTTTTTATTTTGTGGATGGAGGTGGATTATAATGGAGTCAATAAGTATGGAATTTTTATGAAATTAATATAGGTTGAAGTAATCATCTAAGAGTAGATGGATAGATAGATAGATAATAGGCCTAGACTTCATCATGCATGATTGCAGAACTTAACATACAATATGGTAGATGAATGAAATCATGAATAATATGGCTTATGAAAGGCTTATTTTGGAAATTGATGAGACTTGTCATGGTAGAAAACTTAACTTCTTCTTATTATTATTAGCTTCATGACTTTTGCCTCTATCTCGATCATCTTGTAGGGTGGTTGGTGTTGTTGGTCAATAACTAAAGACAAGCTTCAAGAGTTTGAGTTTCATTGGATGAACTCAAATTTAGGCTAATTTTCACTTTTCTTTGACTTGAACATTTTTATTCATATTCTGAAATATGAATTTAAAAAAAAAAAAAAATCAACTTTGAAAAGTCCTTTGTCCATGGAGTTCTCCTCTTAAATCTTCTTATGACCTGCAAAAACATAGCATTTGTCTGAAATAAAATATTAGATGATGGAGGAAGAGAGGTGTAAAATCTCTCTTCTTCCAAGAAATATGTAAAATAGTTATAAGAAATTCTTGAAAACAATTCCAAATATGTTATACAAAGAAAATGCATTTATTTACCCCTTGAGGAATGTTGGCCAATCTATACCTCCTAACGGTATTTTGTTCACAAAATATTAGTTTTATGTAAAATTAAAGTGATTCCAAATCCAAGTTGAAGTGAATTCATATTGATGCCTCTAGTATAAAAAAAATTCAAAATGGTTTAAAATTTTATGTTAAAAATGATGAGGAGTACCATGTTTGATAGAGCTTCTTGTGAATTTTTTACTAGATCAACAATAACTATTTGGAGTGTAATGTTTTTGTTAAAGATCAGATCGATGTGATTCCACTTGGAGATTAAATCAGATTCATCTTTTTCTATCCAGTAGAAACAGGTTTTTAAAATCATTAGTTTTTATATCAGAAAATTGGTGATGAACAGACATAGGAGGCAGAGTTTGACTATGTTGATTTCAAGACATGCAGTCACTAAATTTGGAATAACATTTTCACCAGGAATTCAAATGAGATGATTCAAGTTGTGTCATAAACTAGACTACAATATATACCTCCCTTAGGAATATGTTTTGAAAAGAATATTACTGAGTATGTGAAATATTCAAATGAAAAGTGAAGACCTAGAATTGTCACCATGCATATTTTTCGACAAGAAGTTAGTATTTTGAGAATAGATTTTTAATATAATGTCGGATTGAGGCGATTAAAAGCGATTTGAAAATTAGATTCCAAGGGCTATCATTCTTATGAATATCTTGTAAAAAAAAACTCCATTAGAACCCTCAAATCAGTGTTGTACTAACTCTGGACTTAAAAATTTTCTTGAAATCTAGTGTTTATTTTGATCATGTTTATTTTTTGATCCAAATTGAAAATTTCAAATTGGATTAAAAACTAAATTTCAAGAGATATCTTGTTTAAAAACATGTTTTTTTTTAATTATCCCATATGGTTTCCCAAAAGAGGATTGTCCTTACTACATTTTGTCATGAAATCCTTTCAAATGAGTATTGAACAATGATGTGAAGATTCATTCATGAGAGTTTAAACCAAAAGTCTTATTGTGAACTTATTCCAACCATTTATTTATTTTATTATATTCTATCCTACTCTATTGTATAAAAATAAGTCATTCTCTCAGGTATAAGAGAATTTCCAATGCATCCATTTGCATAAAAAGATCATAAGTAAAATCACATCCAAGTTTGAAAAATATATTTTAATGAATGTTTGGACATGAAAAATTATTCCATCATAAATATTTGATTCTAAAGAATGCTGAAAAATGGAGTGGTGTTGTGGCCTAGTGACTAGTTGGAACCAAGTTTTGAAATGATCTTTGTTTGCTTGGCTTTCCTTAATTGTCATATCACAAAGTTCTTTTTGTGGCACTTGTTCAAAATCTTGAATGCACAAGGGAAATTGTGATATATATGCTATAAATTCTTCAATTTATGGCTCTAATGTTTGATCTTATTTGCATGTGATCCATGACTCATTCACCTCCTTACAAAGATAGTTAGAAGAAAGTTCTAAGTTCTCTTCTTGTGGATCCTCTCCATGGATGCTATGTTCCTCTTATATCTTTTGAAATGAAGATTCATTCCTAGTGACCATTCTAAATTATGGATAAGGATTTAAGAAGATCCTTGTGGTGCCATACCCTCCTTTTCTAAATGACTTCTTTAACATCATGTTTTGTAGATCTTATTTTGCAAATGGATTTTGTAGTTATTTAGTTTTTTTTGTTTTTGTTGGGGGTTTTGTTTTGGGGATCTACCTTTCTAATTTCTATGTCTAAGCATGAATAACCATAATGAAAAGTTTTTTTGTTATTTTTTTTATTTTTTTATTTTCTAAACAATCTTCCTAATTGACTATATTGAATTATGATTCCCCAACAACAACACCAAAAATGTTGGGTCAATTTACTAATTAAACTAACACATATATTTTACTTATCAATCTGGGTTTGTAGACTTGGAAGCATGTCCAAAATATATGGATTTATGATGAAGTCAATTTTAGAAGAAAAAGTGTATAATTTGAAGGAAATGCATATTACAAATATAAAATCTAACTAGGAAGTCTATGATTCAATTTGTAGTAAGTGAAAGAAGAGGCTCCTAACTTAGGAGATCCTGGTTGTCCTTCTCCATAGTACTATCTTCATGAAGATAAACTGAATAATTGAATAACAATAGTTTATGATGTATATAAAGTAGGAAAAGAGGCTCCTAACTTAGGAGGCCCAGGTTTTCCTTCTTTATAGTTCTATTCTGTCATTGTTACCACTCCATTAAAACTAAAAATTCAGGAAATAACTCAAGAAAAGAAAAGTGGATGAATTTTAGTTGTTATTCATGATTAGATAGAAGGAGAATTTAACTTAAATTCATGTTTGTCCCTTCATATGAAAATTATAATTAGACCAATAATAATCCAGCAGCCATAAGAAATATTCACACATCTAAATAACTAAATAATAAATCTGAAGCAAAATCCATTGCATGAAAATTATGCTAATTTAACCAAAGTGTACTTAGCTTGGTGTGGGAGCCCTCTACCCTTGCCTTACACACTTGAAGAGCTTCTTAGCTACATTAAAATTAATCAATCATCCATAGCATGAAAAAAAATAGAAAGTGGAACTAGTTCTTCAAATTATCTCCAAGTCTTCAAAAGTCTCAATACAAAATTATACAAATTCTACATGCTTGAATGGTCCATAAGATTGGTTTAAATAGACAAATAATAAACAATCTGAGCTATAATGTCTCTAACAATCCTATCCATACTAATCCCATCCATCTAGGTCGAGCTCATCCATTCATTTTCACAAAATCAAGAAAGTTCCAAAAAATACTAATTCTGCCCTTTTTCCTAGGGATTTCTGAAAAACATGTCAAGTTTGACCAACATTGATGAGGCATGTTTTAGCGTAGTTTTGTTAGACTCCTGTGTTTCATAGTATCACAAGGTGACTGATTATTGATTAGATTTTTCATTTTTTAAAATAACATTCTGTGGCTATCATTCATTTTCAGAGAAAGAAAGAGAAATCCTGACTGAAAATAGCTTCAAAGGAATCAATCTGCCTCTCTGTCCAATAGAAGGAAGGAAGTGTTACTGACAAGGTGTGATGGGGATCAAAATTCATTTCTACCCTCGTTCCATTTCATTTCATTCACCCTGTTTTCCCCCCTCCATTCCTCCATATTCTCCAATGCTCTGAATCCCACTCAAACCCCCCAAAACCCACATATATATAACCTTTCGGGGCTTATTACTTTACATACTCTCTTATTATAAAGTTTCATACTTTATTAATAAACTCCGACACCCATTCCCCACCATGCTTCATTTTTCATTCCATTTTCCTTTGAAATACATTGAAACCTTACCTTTTTTGACATTTCTGCTTTACTCGTCCCCCTTTACCATTGCATTGCTTTTTCATTCCTGATCGCGATCAAAAGTGGACCCTCATCACATTTCACAAACTTTACATATTTGGCATGGAAACTAAACTATAAATGTTGCGATCACCGATTTGCGATTACGATATCTCATCGCATTTGACTTATCATTGTGCACACCTGCAAGTCTATCCATTTAGTTTTGCGATGCGATAAGCCGACCCCACCTACGCAGCTCCGCTCATATAAATTCCATAATACTTTCTGCCTTAAAATTTCTGCCGATTCATAAATACTCCCCTGCATTTCGCAAAGTTTAAAAACTAACATCTGCAAGTTAAAAGATTTAACTTGTGATGTGACCCAAAACCCAGATCACGCATCACAAGTTTTACAAGTTAGCTTCCAAGTTAAATGTTGAAAATGCCGACGTGTGATGTGCAATGCCCAGCATTGCACATTGGACCCAATCACAAATCGCACATTGGACGTCTTAAATATTAAAGTGTGAATGGTAAATGATAAGTTATGTGTTGTGTGAAGCATGATGCTGACACGGATGCGATGTGTTTTAGAGAAAAGTCCTAAAGTATTTCAAGTACAGGTGAATGGTTTTTTAGGTTTTTTTACTTCAAAAAGGGTTGAAAACTACCGAAAGGGCTCGGGTAGCAAAAAGACAAAAAGGGTCAAGTCTGGTCCCACCTAACCGCCATGTCATTACCTTCTCCTCATCACCCTCCATCTTTCTTCCATCTCAAAGTATTCCCTCATCATCTAGCGGTCCTGGTGCACTTTGCACCCCCCCTCAGCTTCTGATATTTAACCATGGGGGGGGGGTCTGAAATGGGTGGTATCAAATACCCCCTCCCTGCTACATGTCGCCCTTCCATTATTTCGCACCCCCCTTCTATATTACTACTTATCACCTAAACGCCCCTCCGAAAAGGTTTTTTCGCTCACCTTCAAACTGTCGTTGTATTCATTTGGCCACTACCATTTTTGTTGCACCACGTCCTCCAACCGCCATCCCTCTTCAACTGGGCATATAAGGTTTGTGTGCCATTAATGAGGAAATAGGCTATTAACGATAGAAATATTCGGACCAAACCTGAAAAGGGTGTTAAAAGGTAGGGCGAGGCTAAACTTCATAAAGAAAAAGACGGTAAAGGAGCAACATGACACACCAACATCGACACCAATCAATGAGAAGTGGCTAGCATAACACTAGATTAATTATTAAATGCTAGTTTTCTACAGAACAAAGCTAGATGTAAGAGCCTCTATTGGTTACCTCTTCTAAACCATCATAGCCACCTCCAAGCCACTTTGTTGATTCACGAAGATTCGCCTAAGTTTTGCATTCTTGAAGAGTTACCATAATAAATTCTACAGGCGGTGTTCGTCAGAGATTTTCTTTATTCAGGCCTTACATGGCCACACTTGTCTAATTTCAGTTTGTTTGTAATAAATAAGGGTTGTCATAGTAGATTAGGGAAAACTAACTTAGTTGTTGGTTAAATACTTCTAGAATCCTCATTAGCAAGGGTTGGATATTTTAGCGCCTATATTGTAAGAACTATTGTTGGAACACTGTAATTTTGAATTTGGACATCAATAATCAAAGACTAGTTACAGGATTATTGAGTTGTGTTAAAATGGTGATGTGTTTCTTCTTTGTTTAAACGTTTCCGTTGTTTTCTCTCCTGTGTTTCTACTCATCTAATTGTAAATTGGAAATTTTAGATTAAGATTCATTGTCGGAGCACCTTAATTCTGTCTGCATTTACAATCTGAATGTTTTCTGCTGAAGTCTGATTCAAGGATTCTTAACTACCCTTTAGTCACTATTGAACCTCACTCTTTCCTTCACCTTATAATTCATACAACTCCTGAGATCCATTTTTCACAGTTATCTTGCCCTATGATTTTCTCTTGATTTTGATGTGCCATTCTAGCCTTTGACTCCATCGCCTCTACCTCTAATCAAACCGATTTCCAGCTGCTCCAACACTTCGACTCCCTACAAGGTCGGGTAACATAGCTCATCTCGGTTATCGATGACGCTTATTTTCAACAATGTGTAGAATTATCCACTCTAACTACAGCAGCTCCTTCTGTCATTTCCAAGTCGGCTCACCCTCAGTTTAATTGCTCAAGTGTATCTTCAACTCCTACCTTTCCTTTGAACCTTTCCCACCAGGGTGCCCAAACCTCCACTCATACACTCATGGTCTAATTCCCTCCATTTAACCCTCCACCTCCCTTGGTAAACCCTCCCTTGATCAACCCTCCTTGGGTTCCCCCACCAACAATCATGGCAACCTAGTATGCTCCATTAGTGCTACCACAACCTCTGGTGCCTATTCCATAGGATTATCAATCCAAGATCCCACATTTTGATGGAACTGGTCCTGAAACTTCTCAGCAACATGTGGACAAAATGAATGATGCTTTTGACTACCAAGAGATAGAGGATGAAACTATCCAAATGAGAATGTTTGCTCAAATTTTAGGAGGAGAAGTAAAAAAATGGTTTAAAGGCTTAGCCCTTAACAGAGTCCAGGACCTCCTTTCCCTCCACCAATTGTTCATAAAAAAATGGGATATGAAGAAAAATACTCTCCAAATCCTATCAGAATATGAAAACGTCAAGATAAATGCTAGAGAGAGTGTCCAATATTATTGCACCAGATTCAACAGTATATAAAATTCCCTCCCTCCTCACATGAAACCCCCATAGGGCTTATCCCTAATGAAATTTTCAAATGGTTTCGACCCAGAGATGGCTTATCAATTGAGAGAAAAAGACCCAACCACGTTGGAAGACATGTAGAGGAGTGCAGTAGGTGTGGAGGAAAACCTGATCCCAAAAAGGGCTAGAATGAGAAGTGAGAAGCGGGTCACTATTAGGGAAGAGCCTGTAGCCTCCACCTCTGATGCCAAGATTGACAGCCTGATGATAAACATGGAGAGAATGATGGAGAGGATAAACTTGAATGAGAGAGTTGTCCCAAGGGAAAATCAGCCATCTTCTCAAAATAGGAACCAAAACTTTAAAAGAAACCCCCCTCAAATAAGTCAGAGGAAACAAAGAGGACCTGACCAAACATTAGGCCTCCATTCCAAGAAAATTATGCTGATGAGGATGAGGGGGCGGTTGAGGAACTAGAGGAAAGTCAGATTAATCTGATGGGAATTAATAATGAAGAAATTGTCTTCCTCACTGAGGAGGAACGAGATTTATTTTCTTCAGCTCAATCTGAAATGGAATTTGAAGAGTCTGAAGATTATAAACAAGGATTCGAGAATTCCATCATGGAGGTGCATAGACAATATAACATACGAAGCAAGAAAAATATAGATATCCCCAAGAGAATGAATTCTGAAAATTCTGCTACTAAGGCCCCTGAAGCTAGTCCCAAGAAAGCAGTGGAAAGTTCAAAGAAAATTACTAAAATAACCAAAAATAATGATCTAGAAAGCAGCACTAGCAGACTAGCAGTCATCCCTAGAAAAAATGTTCCGGTTGATATCTCTAATACAAGTCAACAATCTCAAATAGCGCTTCAGAAGAGTGATTCAAATCTGCAAAAGACACATATACCATTCAACATTGAGAATAAAATCACTAAAATAAAAATCTATGTCCCTCTCACTGAATTGGTAAACCAAGATGTATATAGGTCTCAAATCCTAAAAGCGTTGAACATAGGAGAAATCACTGATATTGTCAATCTAAATGATGACAAACCTGAACTTTTGTTTGGACCGGAAGTAGAGGGAAAATTCTAGGAGGGAGGTGTTCCCCCATTTTATCTCAATTTGAATATTCATGATAAAATTATCCATAATGCCATGATAGACTTAGGTGCATCTCATAATCTCATGCCAAAGGTCGTTATGGAAAAACTTGGCTTGGAAATAACTAAACCCTACAAAGACCTGTACTCTTTTGACTCCATCAAAGTTAAATGTCTGGGTCTCATCAAAGATCTTTGTATTACATTAGTCTAGATACCTGCCAAAAATCTAGTGATGGACATAGTGGTGGCTGGCATCCCTCCTAAATATGGTATGCTTTTATCATGCATATGGGGAGCCAAGCTTTCAGGCACTCTCCAAATGGATATGACTTATGCTACCATACCAGTTTATGGCCAACAAAGGAGATTGTATAGGAAGACTCTAATGAAATACATGGTGAGAAGTTAGGAAAAGCCCCATAACTACCCCCTATATTCTGTCCACTCTGATCTTGATTCATTTATTCTTTACAATGATGTAAATATTAATGAGGAAGTAATTAAAGGAGAAGAAGACTATAAGAAAGAATAGTCAGCCCAAATGGTAAGTCTGCAACATAAGTCTGAAAACGTACCCTTTTGGAACATGATTTTTGATGGCTCGTGTGGCAAAGTTGGCTCTGGAGCAAGTGTGTGGGTATGCAATACTAACAATAACTATGTGGAAGGGTATTCTTACAGGCTAAACTTTCAGTGTACTAACAATATAGTGAAGTACGAGGCACTCATTCTGGGGTTACAATTTCTGAAGAAACTAGGAGCCAAGAGAACCTCTATCCAAGGGGATTATGAGTTGGTCATTAAACAAATCATGGGAGAATATTCAACTAAGCATCCCAGATTGAGAGCATACCAAAATGCTGCCCTTGACATCCTAAAAACATTTGAATAATATGACCTATCTATAGTTCCAAGGAATCAGAATGTCCTAGCTAATGGGTTAGCATTTTCATACAGCACTTGTAAATTACCTCACCCCAACAAACAATATACTGTGCAGGCTAAAAACCACCCAACAGTCCCTGAAAATATGAGATATTGGCAATTTTTTGAAGATGACAAAAATATTGACAATTTCCTCCAATCTAAGGGCGAGTTTGAAGATTCCGATTTGGACCAAGTCTCTGAAGAAGACTTTTCCACTGGAAGGAAAATGTGTATGGGGTGTGGGAATTTGAATAATAGTGAATTATTCACTGAGATTATCCTGATTACACAATATTAAAGCTTCATGCATAATACATAATCTCTTCTACAATTTATCATCAATATGCAGAAATAGAAAGCAGTCGCATGCGCTCATTAAAACACAATCAAGCACACATATTAACACAGTATGTAATGGAAAAAATAGCTGAAAACCCCCAACTATACGTATATTATAATGATAGAGAACATGTAACAATACATAGCCATAGCTCTCCTGACTCTAGAGTACTATCTCAATGTCTGAGACAAAACTAGTATGGAAAGTGGGCGGTACAGGTTCAAATCTCCTCCACAAATCTGCCTGCCTCTACTGCGCAATCCAAGATGAATAATGATGAGATCCATGTTCGAATCCCAGTAGCTTCAACTGTGCAATCCTCATAGGAAATCTCCATCAATGTGTGTGCAAATCTCATGCACAGCTATAGTCACAACTGATAGTCACACTCACCCTTTCACCCACCTCTAACACTGGTCTCCACTGAATTGTCCATGCATTGCAGTTAAATGATGTATTATTTAGTTGATTTATGAGTTAATAATTAGTGAATTAATTAATAATTAATTCACACCACTCATCACTAGTGTATTTGTCAGTTAGACTAAATACAACTAGTTCAACTAAGTTAAACCGAACACAACTCCACCAACTGTCTCATCAACTCCACCAAACTCTGCCACATGAGTTCTAATTGAAGTAAACCATGCAATAGCTCAACTAACCCTTAAGAAAAGTGTATTTCCTTCTGTCAGCTGCATGTGCCACATCCAAGCATCAAACTGAAGTGCTCCAAGAGGATAAGATAATGTTTATAGTCCAAATATTATTAAGGGTTAATAATATTCGACTGTTCTATTTTTAGACTGGCAGTCTAAAAATAGATTCCGCCCAATGTCTAAAAATAGAGGTCCATCTATTTTAAAAAAAATTGAAAAATCATCCATAAATAGCATCTTGCAACTCATAGACCATGATCCATATGTCTAAAAATAGACATAGTCTAAAAATAGACTTTGCGCCAAAAATAGCCTGCGGGCCCACTTAGTGAAGGCGACTTCATTTCACTAAGCTCCATCATCTTGTTGCATTTTCAACACTCCCTCTCAACAACATATGGATTATCTGCAACCCCTATCCTGCCTCTGTGGAATTCGAATTTGCTCCTGGTGAGCGCCTTCGTCAAGATGTCAGCATCCTGATCCTCCGTGGGAACATATGTAAGTAACATGATTCTCCGCTGCACACAATCTCTGATATGATGGTACCTGATGTCGATGTGTTTGGATCTATCATGAAATACTGGATTAGCTGAGAGTTTAATGCAACTCTGTTTATCACAATAAATCACAGTAGGCTCCAAGTGTGACCCGAACAACCCGACCAGGATCTTCCTCATCCATATGGCCTCGCATGCAGCCAAGCTTGCTGCCATATACTCAGCCTCTGCTGAACTGAGTGCCACGGATCTCTGCTTCCTGCTGTACCAAGAAAGTGCTGTCGACCCGATATTGAAGATCCCTCCATATGTTCTCTTTCTGTCCGTTGGGCTCCCTACCCAATCTGCATCCGTGAAGCCGCATAGCTTCACCTCATCCTCTTGTCTGTACCACAAGCCATATCTCGATGTGCCTCTAAGATAACGCAATACATGCTTGCCTGCCTTCCAGAAGAGCTTGGTAGGCTTAACCATAGCTTGCGAAAGCTGGTTAACAGCATAGCATATATTGGGTCGTGTATTGACCAGATACATAAGCGACCCCACCAACTGTCGATAGACAGTGGCATCCACTACCTCCGCTGAAGTAGCATCCTCCTTCCTCCAACCACCAGGAAGAGGAGTATCAACAGGCTTGCAGGCATGCATGCTGAACCTCTCCAGTATCTCTCGGGCATACTTACCCTGAGAAACAAACAGTCCACCACTGCGCTGCCAAATCTCCAATCCCAGGAAATAATGAAAGAGGCCCAAGTCCTTCATCTCAAACTCTCTAGCAAGATCCTCCTTGCATGAAAGTATCAACATCTCATCACCCGTCAAAATCAGATCATCTACATACAGTACAATGATCAGCAACTTCCCCTCCACCACAATCTGGTACAGGTTTGGATCCGCCTCACTCTTGGAGAATCCAAGCCCGGTGAAGTAGCTGTATATCCGAGTGTACCAAGCACGAGGTGCTTGCTTCAGCCCGTACAGTGCTCTCTTGAGTCGGCACACATGCGACTCACTGCTGAAGATCTCAAAACCTTCAGGCTGCTCTATGTACACCTCCTCCTCAATAACTCCATTGAGGAACGCGGTCTTCACATCCATCTGATGAATGTGCCACCCCATCTGCGCTGAGAGAGCAAGGATCGTCCGTATGGAAGAGTACCTTGCGACAGGTGCAAAATTCTCCTCATAATCGATCCCCTCGATCTGTGAGAAGCCACGGGCGACAAATCTTGCCTTGTACTTCTCCACACTCCCGTCAGCCGCCTGCTTCACTTTGTAGATCCATCGCGAACCCACCACTGATTTCCCCTCCGGTCGCGGGACAATCTCCCATGCATTATTTCTGACAATCGAATCATACTCTTCCACCATGGCATCTACCCATGCGGGTTCCTCCACAGCTTCCTCGAAAGAGGATGGTTCTGTCACGACACATTTGCTCACAAGAGCCATGTATCCAGTGTACCGGTCCGGTGACTGTCTCTGTCTGCGCTGTGCTGTAGGTGGTCCTACAACCCTCTCTGCATCTTGAGCCAGTCACTCAGCTTCTGTAGTGCGCTTGCGCCCTCTGATGGTTGGCGCTGCATGAGTGGTTTCTTCCACTCCATGAACTTCCTCTTGTGGCTGATCCACATCCGGAAGCTCCTCCTTAGGAACTAATAGCTCCTCATCTACATGCAAGTGTGGCTCCCTCTCAAGCGAACACTTCATGGCTTTCTCCTCTTGAAATTTGATATCCCGTCGCACAACAGTCTTGCGACTGTCTGGAAAATACACACGATAGTTGTGGGGCGTATCAGTGTACCCCACAAATATCCCAACCTCTGTGGTCGGCTCCAGTTTCTTCCTGGCATCCTTCGTCACATGAATGTAAACAGGTTAACCAAAAATCCTCAAATGGGAAATATCGGGCCTCTTACTAGAAAACGCCTCCTCGGGTGTACTCATGCCAAGTATCCTGTGAGGACAACGGTTCTGCACATATACTGCAGTATTGCATGCCTCATCCACGAGTGAAGGGGTAGGCCACCGATCATGTGACATCGCCGGTGCAACACCCACAAATCGTTATGTTCTTACGCCCCTTCGCTTAGTTACTGCTGTGGGTTATGGGGTGCGATAGGCTCTCTCCGAATCCCTCTGTGTTGCCAAAAGATCCTTGAATTCATGAGAGATGAATTCACCACCATTGTCTCTCTAAGAGCCTTCACATGCTTCACAGGATTCCTTCTCAACCACATCGCCTTGAACTCACGAACTTTGAGTATGTCTATAGCTCTTCTTACGCCAGAAGAAGATCCGGCCGCCGAGAGAAATCATCAACAAATATCACATAGTACTTGTGCTTGCTGTCGAAGCTGCGAGAAAGATCACACACGTGCGCGCGTGAACTCTCTCAGGATCGTCGTGGCGCGATCGTCGTGGCGTGACTATCCTTCTCATGAAAGGTGGCTTTCACAAATTTTCCCCAAGGTACACCCCTTGCACTGATATGACTGCGCAAGAGTGCCCTTAGGAAGCCCAGTAGAAATCTGCTGCAGTATCTTCAAAGCTCCATGGTGAAGGTGGCCCAATCTCCGGTGCCACAGCTCGCCATCATCCCGGCTCACCACTCCTTCTGCCTTGCATGCCATTGCTACGTAGCCATCTACTTGCAACTGATAAAGGTTCTTGACTCGAACCCCTATCTTCCGGGTTTCTCCAATTGTCTTACTGCGCAGGAAAGCCTTTCCTTCGCTGAAGACAACATCGTACCCCTTGTCTTCTAACATCGCCATAGAGATCAGATTCTTCTTCAATCCTGGAACATGCATCACTTCCTTCAATACGAAGGTTTTACTAGACTCCCTCTCAAAGGAAATGGTACCAATACCAGTCGCACTGTATCTACTATCATCGCCCATCGCGTTGTGCACTCCAGGATCTTTCTCATCCAGATCAGTAAACAAATCTTTGTCTCCCGTCATATGAAAAGACGCACCACTGTCAAGAAACCACACTGAACCCATCATAATTGAGACCAAGCATGCGATCAGCAAAAAATCTAGCTCAAACTGTGAGGCTAAGGCCTCTCCAGCTGCAGATCCAGCAGCCTGCTTATTTTTCTTGCAACGGGACAATTTTTGTGGCATAATGTACGTATTGGTGTACGGTCGAAAACATCACCTTGGACGTATCTGCTTCTTGCCTTCCGCAGGAATGACTTTCTTGCTCTTCCTTCTTTGCTTTGGTGACGAAAAGCGCGATTTTCTTCATCGATGCCTTTGATGAAGATCCGTCTACGTATTCGCCTTGTCTTCTCTTGCACAAGGTCAGGCCAAAGTCGCTCGTCCACGGCATCGGGAGCGGGCCATTGACAGAATCCTGATAGGCATGCCAACTCTTCAGAAGAACAAGGAGAGCCAAGCTCACCAATTCCTCATCATCGATAGTCACCCCCACACTTCCCAGCTCATCCCTGCATTGGATGAACTTCGTGAGGTACTTCAGCATACTGTCACCTTTCTCCATCTTTATATGTCTGAGTTTATCCTTGAGCGCCAACTTCCTCTGGTCGCTCTTTCTTTGGAATAAATATGTCAACACTTTCCACATCAAGTATGGAGAAGCTTTTCCATGCATGCTGGATACAATGTGATCCTTCACGCCCTCCAACAGAATCCTTCGACATTTTTCCATCTTCTTTTGCCAAGCCTCAACTTGAGCAGCATCAGTAGGCTTTGGGATCTCAACATCTATGAACTCCTTCAGCCCGTTATCATCTAATACCACCTCCATTATGTCCTTCCATGCAACATAATTCGAGCTGCCCTCAAGGGCATACTCCAGTCGCAATCCGTTGAAAGACATTTTGACTTCGACACCAAGAAAACTGCTGCAAATTCGAATTCCAAATTCTGCTGCAAATTCGAATTCCACCAGCTCAAAACTCAACCGCTTCTGATCTGTGAGAACAAAGTATTTCTAGCACAGAGATCGATTGTAGGGGCATTTACTGGATATATCACCTTTCAAAGAAAGGATGGATCTAGAGGCTACCTGGCCCGCTTACAGACTCTGTCTACCGAAATAAATTGTAATCATTGTAATAGATCCGATGATCAATTTCGCTCTGATACCATGTAGAAATTTGAATAATAGCTGAATTATTCACCGAGATTATCCTGATTACACACTATTTAAGCTTCATGCATAATACATAACCTCTTCTACAATTGATCATCAATATGCGGAAATAGAAACAGTCGCATGCGCACATAAAACAATAATCAAGCACACATATCAACACAGTATGTAATGGGGAAAGAAATAGCTGAAAACCCCCAACTATCTGTATATTATAATGATAGAGAACATGTAACAATACATAGCACAAAGCTCTCATAGCTCTCAGCACTATCTCATTGCTACACACAAAACTAGTATGGAAAGTGAACTAGTCACAGGTTCAAATCTCCTCCACAAGTCTTCCTTCCTCTACCGCGCAATCCAAGTTGATTAATGATGAGATCCAAGTTCGAATCCCACTAGCTCCAACTGCGCAATCCTCATTGGCAATCTCCATCAATGTGTGTGCAAATCTCATGCACAGCCAATAGTCACAACTGATAGTAGACTCACCCTTTCACCCACTTCTAACACTGGTCTCCACTGAACTGTCCATGCATTGCAGTTAACTGATGTGTTCTTTAGTTGATTTATGAGTTAATAATTAGTGAATTAATTACTAATTAATTCACACCACTCATCACTAGTGTATTTATCAGTTAGACTAAATACAACTAGTTCAACTAAGTTAAACCGAACACAACTCCACCAACTGTCTCATCAACTCCACCAAACTCTGCGACATGAGTTCTAACTGAATTCAACCATGCAATAGCTCAACTAACCCTTAGGAAAAGTGTATTTCCTTCTGTCAGCTGCATGTGCCACATCCAAGCATCAAACTGAAGTGCTCCAAGAGGATAAGATAATGTTTATAGTCTAAATATTACTAAGGGTTAATAATATTTGACTGTTCTATTTTTAGCCCGGCAGTCTAAAATTAGATTCCGCCCAATGTCTAAAAATAGAGGTCCATCTATTTTTACCAACTCGACCAATCATCCATAAATAGCATCCTGCAACTCATAGACCATGATCCATATGTCTAGAAATAGACTTCATACCTAAAAATGCTTCCTCTCATAGAGCCCACTCTAGTGAAGTGCCACTTCATTTCTCACTAAGCTCCATCATCTTGTTGGTATTTTCAACATGGGATCCCCCTCACCACTTAATGTTAATTTTTTGGAAAATGAAGCTAAGTATTAGGACAAAGATGTGCAGACTTATGATCCCCCTCACCATTCTGATGTTAATTTTTTGGCAAATGAAGCTAAGCATAGGACAGAAGTGCATGAAGATCCAGAAAAGGAATAATTTGAAGCACTGGAATTTAGAGACAATACCCTACCGAGAGGACTAGTCCCTCTCGAGGAACTCTTTGATTTCAATGATGTGGCTAAGAAACCAAAAATGGAACCTACAGAAGCCATCATCGAAGAATGAAATCTGAGCAGTGAGCAAGAGCCCAAGATGGTAAAATTGTCAAAAACACTGCCCAAAGCCATAAAACAGAAATACGTCACTCTGTTCAAAGAGTTCATTGATGTGTTTTCATAGAGTTATGAAGACCTGAAAGCTTATGATAAAGATATTATTCAGCACAAAATTCCACTCAAGGAGAACCAAAAGCCTTTCAAACAGAAACTACGCAGGATAAATCCTATCCAAATGCCTTTGGTGGAGAAAGAGATCAAGAATATGTATGATGCCAAGATAATAGTCCTGATCAGATACTCCGAATAGGTTTCAAATATTGTACTAGTAAGAAAGAAGACATGTGATATCAGGCTCGACATTGACTTCAGACATCTGAACAAGTCATATATCAAGGACAACTACCCTTTACCAAAGATGGATCACATGTTACAAAAGGTAGTGGGCTCTAAAATAATATCTTTGCTAGATGGCTTATCAAGGTACAATCAAGTGCTGGTACATCCAGATGATCAACACAAGACAACATTTACTACTGCTTGGGGAACCTTCATGTATGTTAAAATTCCCTTCGGGTTAATAAATGTCAATGCCACTTTTCAAAGAGCAATATATATCACTTTTTCAGAAGAAATTGGTCTTTTCATTGTGATATATCTTGATGATATTACAGTATATTCAAAAACTAATGAAGAGCATTTAGCTCATCTAAGAAGATTTTTTGAAAAATGCAGAAGATTTGGTATATCTCTGAACCCTAAGAAATCATTGTTTGGTCTTGAAGAGGGAAAGCTACTAGGCCACATCATATCTGAAGAAGGGATCAAGATTGAACCCAGCAAGATTGAGGGCATTCTACAAATCAGTCATCCCAGAAACATCAAAGAACTGTAATCCTTCATTGGAAAGATAAATTTTTTGAGGAGGTTTATACCAAATCTTGCTAAACTCCTGAGGAATATCACTAACATGCTCAAGAAAGATTTAGGAGTCAAGTGACCAGAGAGGCTAAGCAATCCTTCGACCTGGTAAAGCAAGCACTTACTATAACACCGGTTCTCATCAGCCGTGATTTCACCATGGATTTCATTGCTTTCTCCTTTGCATCAGTGCACACGATTGTTGTTGTGTTGTTGTAGAAAAATAAGGATGGACAAGAGAAACCCATAGCATTTTCAGTCAATCTTTAATAGATGCACCATTGAAGTACAATATCATGGAGAAGCAGGCTTTTTCCCTGATCAAGGCATTGAAATATTTCAGAGTTTACATTCTGCATTTGAACATCATTTCATTTGTGCCGAGTACAGTTGTCAAAGACATCCTAACAAAGAATCCTGATGGAAAAAGAGGCAAGTGGATTGATGTCATCTTGGAGTATGATTTAGAGATTAGGCCCACCAAACTAATCAAGGGACAAGGATTAGCCAAGTTGATGGCTGAGACCAATTTTCAAGCACTAGATATTAACATGATTCATTCACTGGATGAACAAGAGGAGTTGGAAATTCCACCTATTGAGGAAGCATTCCTGAATTCTCCCTGGAATGCAGATATATTGTATGTTATGCTTTATTTAAATGCTCCTCCTGGTTTTAACAAAACAAAATCTAGATCCTTGAAATTAAAGGCCATAAAATTCTGCATCCTAGAAAATTTTTTGTATTGGAAAGATTCAGGGGGCATATTGCTTAAATGTTTGCTTCAAGAAGATGCAGATAGGATTACAAAATAATTCGATGAAGGGGATTGTGGAGGTCATCTCTACTAGAAAACCACTACTAATAATATCCTTAGAGTTGGTTTCTATTGGCCTAACCTTTTCCTAGATACCCTCAAAATGGTAGCCACCTGTCATAAATGCCAAACCTTTGAGGGAAAAAGAAATTTGTTGCCTCTTCCTTTACAACCTATCTATGTTGAAGCTCCTTTCCAGCAATGGGGTTTAGACTTCATTGGAGAAATCCACCCAACCTCCTCTGGCCAGAATAGATGGATCCTCACTACTACATACTATTTCACCAAATGGATAGAAGCCATCCCTTCTAAAAATTCTACTGACTCAGTGATCATCAAATTCCTTGAAACAAACATCTTGTCGAGTTTTGCTTGTCGTAGAAAAATCATTACAGATAATGTTGCTGCTTTTAAGTCCAAGAAGATGATAGATTCTTTCCACAGGTATCACATTTCTTTGGGTCATTCAACAGCTTATTACCCTCAAGGTAATGGATTAGCTGAGTCCTTCAAAAAGAGTCTAGTCAATATCATCAAGAAGTTGTTGGAGGATAATAAGAAATATTTTCATAACAAGCTATATGCATTGTGGGCTTGTTGTATCTTAAGAAACAATCCCTTGGATATGTTAAGGAATCAGTGCTCAAGAAATATATATATATATATTTCACATAAGTATAATTTCAAATTGTCTTTTCTTAATCACCTTTAGAGATTTTTTATTAAACCCTCAAGAATCAAATGCAATGAATGCCTCACAATGCCATTATATACTAATATAAAATGGAATGATAAGAAGAACATGAAGGAAGGAAGCCCAAACTGATATGCTAATAAACATAATCTATCACTTCAAACCTCAGAATAATTTTAAGATAGGTTAAAGTTAAAATGAAGGAGCGCCCATTAAGGATTTTTTAACTCTTATTCACATATGTAAAAAGAGACCCGCAACTTCATTACTTCATTTTATTCACAGAAAGAAAGTATAGAATGGAAACTGGAAAAAATATCAATACCAACAGATGCAAGAATCTTGATCTTCATTCATTAATCATTTGACAATTAAACACAAAATTTGTAGTAGTCTGAAGGTCCAAAACTCGGAACCTTTTTTTTCTCAAGTATTTTTCTTTAAATACAATGTAATGCATTTTGTAACTGTTGAAACTACTCCTAACTGATTCAACTACTTAAAACTTTGTAAACTACCAATTCCATGTTGTCGAAATGTCTTATTACAATTACATTCTCTTAAAAGAGATAAAATAAAACTTAAATCTTAATCTATTTGTTGAATATGAACTGATCATGTTGTTGTTGTATCCTCTTGATTTGTTGACTTGTCTTTCTTTGAATTTGAGGGATCTTTAGGGAGAACAGTCATCCAGGCTCTACATTTATTACATACCTCAATTTTTGTCATAAGAGAATTAATCATCCTATGATATTCCAATCTAAAGGCAGTAATTCTATTGAATGATGGTCTCTCTGTAAATAGGGTCTTCACCAACAATAAAAGCTAAAAGTGCCTCTGAAGAAAATTAATCGCTATTGCTCCTTTTATAATCTGATTCTTTTCATGAGTGTTGTCCACCTTGATTTTTTCCAATACCAGTAATGGTTCACAAGAATCCCATGATAAAATACTGTTTCCAAGGCCCCAGCATGATGGAAAACCTGCCCTGGCTCTTTTGTCATATAAATTGTCGAACTTCCTCAATCTCTGTTAACTTTTTCTCTATAGTCTTCCTGCAATTATTTTTAGAAATTTATTTGATAATCTCTACAGCATATGCAATCCTATATTTAATTTCATTCTCCTCCAACTCTTGGTCAATCTTGGAATCAATGAAATCAATGAATTTCTTTCCCTAGATAGCTCTATTAATTATCTTATGTTTTTCTGCAATAACTTGCTCCTCAAAATATCTGATAATGCTTCTTTCTTCTGATACAATAGTCATAAAACCCCAAATTGATTTCATATCTTCAATAATATCATTCCAGATAATATCCTTAGCTTGTATTAGAGATATATTTCCCTTCAACTTTTCTTTTAAACTTTTAATCTCAACATCAGCTATATGGAAATATGTCCTGTATTTATTATTTTCCCCATATTTGGCTTTCATAATCTTTGTTACTGTCTCCAAATAATTTTGTGCCCTTTTGAGATCTCTCTCCACCATCTTCAGTTTAGTATTCAATTGAGATATTTTTGTTGTTGGATATTCATTTCCAGATGGTAAAATGAAAGTACAAGAATGAGAATCAATGTGATTCTGTAATGACAACACAGTTTTCTTCAACTTAATAATTTCTTCTTCCTTCTGCAAGAGTTTTTGAAGAAGGTTCCTATTCTCATTTTCCATTTATGCCACCTCTGCTGCCATATAATTATCTCCTGTAGGTAACTTCAATTTTCTCTTTAATACATAAATATTTGATTATGCATTTTGTAGCAACTTCTACACAACAGACCTGTCATTTGGATCTACTCCAATCTTCACAATAATCTTCTTGAGTTCTTGTTAAAGCCCTGGAATTGGCTTTCACTAACTTAAGTTGCTTGATGACCTTCCCTAGCATTTTCTCAGCTTTAAGAGCATTACATTAGTTTTGGTCAAATCATTCACTATCAGTTGACCAGTTTGCATATGTAAATTTACTTTATCAAGAAGAGGAATATTTCTTACATCAACAGTCAGGTTTATAGTATTGAAATTATTGGATGACCCTATAGTCATATCAGAGGGATGAGAAAGAGAAATATTAAAATGGTCTTTTTCAAGATCCATGGCAGTCATCAATCTTGTTTGATCTGGAGTTATTTGATACTCAACCTGTGCCTCCATGCTAGCCTTCATCTTCTGATTTCTTTCAGCAATATGAGGAAATACTTGTTTAATCAAGGGTACTTGCTCCTGAGCATCCTCTTGTCTTCTTGGTGAGGTTGGGACATTTTTCTCATCTCCCAATTGTAGTGAGAAAGCAGGTTGAGCACCTACTAAGTCTTCATTTAGCTTTGCTCTCTTTTTAGCTCTCTACTCTTCATCTCTTGAATAAATCACTGCTTCTTTAATCCTCTTGTTAGACTTCTCAGATATGATAGGAGTTTGTATATTTGAGCCAACAGAACCTGCAAAACCCTTATTTTCTAGCTTTTCTATGTGAGGTATACTTTCATGAACAAATGTCGAATAGCCATTTTCAATTATCCTATTTGAAATCACTTTATGGGGGTCATAAGCCCACTTATCTCCTAACAACAAGTGCATTATATCTAACATCATTGTGACTTCATCAGCTTCCTATATCATCTTGACTATAAACGGGCCCATAGACATAGGTAGCTTAAACATATGACCCTTTTTCATAGGCACAAAATGTATTTGGTCAACATTTAAACTCTGCCTATTGAAATACAAAGAAAATAATCTCATAGGCACAAATAAAAGAAGTCTATATGGTTCTACCTCAGCCCCATAAAGTCTAATTTCTGAATAGTCTTAAAAAACATACCAATCACCAAACTTAAAATTTGTTCCTAGCTGAAAGAACTCTTGAGCATTTGGCAAGAAGCATGGGGGAGAAACCCCATTCAGAATTTTATATACAGTAGACATAAAATGATTTGCAAAATCAAAAATACCCTCTTCATTCTGTTCTTTTCTTACTATGTCAGTCCAAAACACTATTGACTGCCTCTTTTTATTTATATCCATGATATTTAACCCAAATTCAAGAATTCTTCTACATTTTTATATAAAAATAGATAAATAATAAGAGAGGGGAACTTGAATGACCCACTCAATGATAAGCTCATGACCTGAGTATTGAAAAAATCTTGCCAATATCAAGGAATATCCAACACTACCCCTGACTTCATCATCAAAGAAAACATTCCCAGAACTGATTTTTCAATTGAGTTTTCATCTTCTTTTCCCAATATATTTTAAATTCACTTCAGCACCAGTCGAACTTTTGCATCGAAAATTTCCATGGCGAATTCTTTACTGTCAAGTACAAACTGCTCCATATCTGGCTTCGGAAAAAGATAAATTGATTGAATTCTTGACCTGCAAGACTATCATAATGTGCTATCAATGAATCATCAGTGAATTGGACATAGG
Source organism: Pinus albicaulis (assembly GCA_034641835.2). Lineage (NCBI taxonomy): Eukaryota > Viridiplantae > Streptophyta > Pinopsida > Pinales > Pinaceae > Pinus > Pinus albicaulis. The sequence goes on along the minus strand of CM076579.1, from coordinate 237,531,842 downwards.
ATTTTGACTTAGGGTAACACAGGGCTTTATGAATTAATAGGGCTGAGAATTGCAAGACATTTTCTCCTTGACAATTCATTACAAAACACTTGCCGGGTACATGACAGACACTAACCAATACAAAAACTCGGGAAAAAGGTGCATTCTCGGAATGCATGCAGACAGTACACCTGTTCTAACCATGGTGGTGAAAATTGGAGAGGCTTTGTCATTCAGACAGACCTTTTGATAGAACTGGATATGATCTAAAGAAAAAATAGTATCTTGAATATCCCTCTTAGTGTCCATGAGAGGAATATGACTAGATGAACCTGAAAGAGACGAACGCTTGGCCATAATTCTGCTTGGGGTGGCGAAAAATGACAAGGTTGCGAACAAAAAAGGAAGACACAGGTGCAGACAAATTTACAAATACAGAGAAGCAACAATAACCTTCTGAGGATAGGGACAAATTTTAAATAGGTGGCGTGGGGCTTGTGAATTAAATGCTAAGTTGACGTGCCAAAATACCGTTAATGATACCATGACGTGGCTACTAGCTATTGCCAACCAGTTTCTTACGTCATTGTGGGAGCCTCGAAGGTACGGAGAACTTATCAGGGTCATGCCTCCGCAGTTAACCTTGCCCATAGATCTTGATCGGCCCCGCAGTCAACTAGGTCAACAGCGGAAGCACCCTCCTTATTAACCGGCGTGCTGAATGTGCCCGTGGGTTTCCACTTTTATTTCCTGCTAGACGGATCATCGGATCTTGCTCATAAACTTGCTCATTTATTAACTGAGTGATGGGACCCACTTTCATGAAAACAAAATATTAAAATTTAAACTTATATAAAAAATATTACATCTTTTATGCTAAAGTATGAGAAACTTTGTACTTTAACATACATTTTCATAGTTGCCTATTTTTTGTATTTTTGAAAACTTTAAAACAAAATATATTGCAAATGAGCCACAACATCTGGCTCCAGCTGGGGATAGTGTTTTTGGCCAGGAAACCCTAAGAACTGCAGATTAGTGCCTTCACTTCGAGCATGGAGTCAAATATTGTTTGATGAAATATGAACAATGAGAAAACCGAATATGTACAATGGTGAACCATAAAATCTTAATGCTGAAAATAATGTTTCAAATATTTCCCATTCACAGGAAGCTCCACTGTTTCTCCATCAAGATTCTCCAGCATGAATGTGTTATTTGATCTAGCCTCAACAATATTGTATGGGCCATACCATAGTGGATCAAACTTACCATGCTTTCCCTTCTCTTCTGATCCATATTTATGCAAGAATGCAACAGAATACACGTATAACCATAAATACAAAGATGCAGTGGAAATAACATCAAATAACTAAAACTTGCTTACAGACAGAATGGAAATAAACTAGCTAGGGCGCTAGTAGCTTATCTCTAAGAAGAGATGTGGTGGCTACAGGCCTCTGAATTGAGTTACAATGAGGCTCGAGGGCCTATTTATTATTTAGGAATAATGGAAAACCCTAAACATCCAAAAACCAAACCCTAGGAGATGAAGTGCAAAAACTATGGGCCCTGTTTGGGTAAATTAGTGTTTCAACTGCCCAGCGACGTAACTTTGGCATACTATCTCTGTTTGACGCACATGATACATCGTTAGAAATATATATCCGAGGACTACAACTATTGTTGTGAATATTAATTCCAAAACTGAATGATATTTGTTGGACAAACGATGCCCAAAAAACATTGTTTAGGGCCTCAATACGGCTCCAGAAGTTCATGACCCAAAAAACTGCTAAAAATAGTAAGTTGTGCCAAAACTGAAAAACTGAAATAGACAATGGTGGGGCCCAAGAGTAATAGGTGGGTGGCCACCAATATCCACCAGGATCATTCCTCCCCCCTTAGGAATCAATGTTCCCCATTGCATTGAGTTCCTCCATGAGATGAGGAAACTTCTACTAAACTTGGTCCCTGGTGAACCACTTGCCTTCGTGCAGAAGTTGGCCAGCTTTGAAAACCTGATATAGTTGGATATTCTATTGGTGAGTGTTCTTGATTTTCATGTCCATGATACAATATGTGGTGGATTTTTCCATGCAATCTGGGTTTAACTCTTTTTGTGTGAGCTCTTCTGCAATGTCAGAGGTGTCCAGTAGAGGTGGGAAGTAGGGACGAAGGTGGTCTACATTGAAAACTGGGTGCAGACCAAGAAATGCTGGAATACTGAGCTCAAAGGCACTATTCCCTACAGCCTTGGTGATGGTGTACGACCCATATTGGAGTGAGCGAAGCTTTTGGTGGGGTCCAGTGAGGTGCTCCTTTTGTAAATTTAGCCACACTTTTTCACCCACCTGGAAGTTTTTTGGCACCCGATGTTGATCATGTCATTGCTTGTACTTAGCATTGGCTCTGTCCAATATGTCATGAACCTTTTCACGGATGTGCTGAATGTGCTCGATGAAGTTGTTTTCTTTTTCAACTTCAGACTGGAAATGAGTTGAATCGACTTGAGCAGTCACAAATGGCATGGCTATGTCAATGGGACATAGTGGCTGGAATTCCAAGCCCACCTGAAAGGGGTTGTGGCTAGTTGAGCTATGGAGAGCCCAGTTATAACTGTGTTGTACATAGGGCAGGCTCTCATCCCATGTGCTTGGATGCTTTGATTGTACATGCACAGAATGTGCACAATCATCTTGTTGACGACCTCTGTCTAGCCATCAGTTTGGGGATGGAAAGTTGTGGACTTGGTGAGCTTGGTGTCCAACATTGACTAGAGGCTGGACCAAAATGTGTTGAGGATCCTGCCGTCGTGATCTGTATGATATATTGTGGGATCCCAAAGTGCACCCACACTCATTCAAAGAATATTTTAGCAGTGGCTTCTGTTGTGGTATTCTTCTTGCAGGCCGCCATAATGGCCATCTCTGAGAATCTGTTGACGACCACGAAAAAACATTCGTTTCCATGCTTAGTAGAAGGAAGGCCTGACATGTAATCCATGGAAATGGATTCCCAAGGGTGACTAGGGGTAGGTAGCGGAGTATAGAGCCCTTGATTCTTGATGGTCGGTTTGGCAATGGCGCAAGCAGTGCAGGATCTGATGTACTTCCCAACATCATGTTGAAGGTTCACCCAATAGAAATACTTATGTAGTAATGCCACTATTTTATCAACTCCAAAATTCCTAGCGACTCAATTGTAGTGTGCTTCCCATATCATCTTGGCACACTCGCTTGAAGGAACATAGAGGTGTCCTAGGTGACATAACAGTTCATCTTGGAGGTGAAAATTTGGAACTTGCATACCCCCCAAGAGTGCCTTATATGTGTGGTTGAATTCTGGATCGTTCTTGTAGAGAAGCGGCCAATCAGAAGTCTCATGCCCACAAGAGTTGAGAACGGTGCTTATGGACACGATCGGTGGTCAGCTGAGGCAGTCTGCAACATTATTGGTGCTACCCTTATTGTACTGTATGTTCAAATGAAATTGTTGTAGATATGTGGACCACTTCTGATGGTGATCGTTCTGCAACGTCTTTTGTAACTGTATGAACTACAGGGGTCGGTGGTCTGTGTGGATGATTGTCTCCTTCCCCAAAATTTAATGCTTCTTTTATCAATAAGCATGCACAATGGAATACATTTCTTTGTCATATGTGGGATACTTTCAAACTGTGTCGGACAATGTCTCACTGCGATATGCCACTCGATGCCCCTGTTGAGTAAGAATTGCCCCAATAGCATAGTCAAAGGCATCTATATCGATCTCAAATGGTTATTGAAAGTCTATTAATGTGAGCACTGGGGTATAATAGAGGCAATGTTTCAATTCTACGAACGCCTTCTGTTGAGATTCCAACCAAAAGAATTTTTCTTTCGCTCCTCCCTTGGTCACTTGACTCAAGGGCCAAGTGATATGAGAGAATCCCAACATGAACCTGCGATAGAAATTAGCAAGACCCAGAAAGCTGCGAAGCTCTGTTAGAGTAGTTGGGATCGGACAATCCTGAATGACTTGGATCTTGTCTGGATCCACATGCACCCCCCTTTCATCAATAATGTATCCCAGATGTTGAACCTAGGTCATGCCAAAAGTGCACTTCTCCAAATTCGCACACAACTTGTGTTGTTGTAGTGTTTGAAGGACTTCTCGGATGTGGTGGACGTGCTCTTCCCAATTTTGGTGTAATATTCCTAAATTAGCATGCAGCTAATAGGAATATTAATTTTTCTTTTAAAATCTAGTCAGATGAATAAATGGGCAAGGAGGCTCATAAGTTGCTTAAGTAGGAATAAAATCCCTCATAATGTGAAAAGGGATCATGTTAATAACTAGATCAAACATCCACATGTGTGAACAAGGTCTAAAATGTGTGGAAAAATTCAATTTTTACCAAGTCAACTACATTATTATATGAGGAGTGGATCCTAAATAAAGAGAGCTCAATGTGAATGAAGATCAATCTAGCTATTCAAAATGAAGACACCTTGAGTGTGAAAAGAGACAATGCATGAAGATCCAGTCAAGGTTGATCCAGTCCAGATTGACTAAATCAAACAGTGTTGTAAATCGATGAGCAAGACTAATGGAGACAGCGTAATTTTGGTGGAGGAGCCTTTGCATGGAAGCAACCTCATAATTGGGTGGGACCCTTGGTGAGAAATCTCATCAACTATATAATGGAGGGGATGGCAACCATATAGAGAATGATTGAAGATTATATTTTTCATGTGGTCTGTTTAGACTTCTTTGCATTCTTTGGCTATTTAGCTAAGTTTGTTGCATTGTTTAGTGCAAGGGTTTTCTCATGCGGGAATTCCCCACTCTTTCTTGGAGATCTTGTTCAAGAAATCTGAGGAGAGTATTTTTTGTTGCATTTTCCACTATCTGTTGTTAGGTCGAGTAGTTACCTTCAGAAACAGTGCAGTCCCTTTCATAAGCTGCGTTATTTCTTAAGGTATTGCAATGGAGGGGTTATATCCCTTGTACTTTGAGCTAGTTTCCCTTAAGGTGGTTCATTCTTCTTCCTGGAAAGCTAGTAAAAGGAGCTATAGCCATTTCTTTGCATGATTAGCCATATTTATGCAGTGCTTCAGCCATATAGCATGATTCATCCATAGATCTACAACAAATATTTCATGTATATCATTTTTGTCAAGAAGCCTTGTTATTTCATCTTGGATCTATGTAAAAGAGATTAGATCTCTATTTTTGTGCTCTATTGGTTAATATATCATCATATCTGATTTTTCTCTTTCCGCAGTAATTTCTGCTTGTAGCAGTCTTGGGGTTTCAGTGTTTTTGAGCTGTTTTGAGCATGGGAGGCCTATTTAACTAGGCAAAAGTCATTTGTTTATGATATCCTCTTATATCTAAGTGTAATAATGTTAGATATAATGGAATCATGGGATGAATTTTTCTGTTTATTCTTATATCTCTGAAAAATGTGTTTTTCATGCATGTATTGTTCATTTTTCCCATTTGGGGATATTACAATGGTATCAGAGCCTTAATCTTGGCTCAACCTGTGTTCTTCAACCATTATGAAGTTTTATCATGGGAAGGATAAGATCAGCAAGAGAGATCAAAGCAAACCCTTATTGTTTGGAGGAAGGAGGTTCTCAAAACTTCTCTCTCAAACTCTACAGGGTATAAGAAAAGACATCAAAGAAATGAGGAGGGAAAGACATGGAAGTCCCTCAACAAGATCTGCAAGATATATACATGAGGAAAGCTCTAATTACTCATCTTATGCGTGTCAGCATTCAGCCACATCATCATATTTACAATGCTCTATCAGCCACTTGTTCATGACAAAGAAGAATAAGAAAGGAGATGTGCCAAAGAAGGAGACTCTTGGTGATTATTTGCAAGAGAATGAAGCTCAATCTAAGGGGTTAAAAGATCTTTAACTTCCAAGGGTTTTGCAATATCAAGGAGGAAAGAAGCACAAGAAGCAAGCAGTATGGTGTGGGTAGATTCTTCCTATCTACTTTTGATGGATCACCTAAATGTCCAGCTCGGGCTTGGGTGAAGGAGCTAGACACCTATGTGCAAAAACATCAAGTTTCAGAAAAGGAAGCCATCAAAGTAGTAGCACTGCATCTTGAGGGTAAGGCTTATACTTGGTGGTTGTTTGAATCTTTTTCCTTAAAGAATGCAAATACATCTACTTATGCAAATTTCATTAGAAGAATAGTGGAAAGGTTTGATGAAAAATATTATGAAACACCTTCTATGGAGTTTATCAAACCAAATCAACCAAAACTTTTGCATGGGTTCGAAGGGTCCATAAACTCAGCTACATTTCATAAAACCATTGAAGGGGATGAAAAATTGTATGATATCTTGCCAAGGGAAAAGTCCCCATTGCATGAAGAGCTTTCTTCTCAAAAAGAAGACATGGAGATTCCTCCTTCAAAAGAAGACCAAGATCTAAGGTCTCTTATTGATGATGAGGTATTTTAAAATATTGAAGAGGAGCAAGAGAAGGCTAGAGATAACAGTGCAGTCATGATCAGAGCACATCTAGGACCTCATGAGGAGGAAGATGGATTACTTACTCCAAGGAGAGAAACTCTTGCACTCTTGCAAGGAGTTCCAAAGAATCTCACATGTAGAGATCATGGCACAATCCATGTGCAACATGCGTCATCATTAGAAAATGGTGAGATATTGAAGATAGAAGGAGATAAAGGGGAGGACCAGCATCATATGATGAGGAGTACACACCCCTATTTATTTTAGAAGAGTGATACACAAAGGAGGCAGGAGGATTTTTGCAATGAAGGCAAGGAAAAATCAGTCCACACACATGTACATCCTAATCTATTCCTTGATGTCTCTTTGCATGGAGGCATTCCACCAGGGAGACCTCCTGATTGGAGGAAGACTAAATTGTTCTCTCAACTATGTGCAGCAGTGACATATTTTTCTAAGGGAGGAGCCTTGAGGGGAGCTACCACAGCGCTGAGAACTAATGATGGATTCCAGGGAGAGCTAAGAAATTTCCTGAAATTGAATTTGTTATCTTCCACTTATCTATTTGTGTTGGAAAAGGAGAATTCAGAAATATGTGTTGAAATGAGCATGGTATCAAAAGGCCACTCCATAGCCTTGGAGCAACAAAAGATACTTCTATACCTAATGAATATTTCTGAATATGACAAGAGGGTCTTACCACTCTTGTATGCATGGGAAAAACTATGGAAGTTTTGGAGGAAAGGAACCTTTCAAAAGAAGGTTGACTTCCATGAACTTCAATCTTGTCTTGAGAAAGATCAGCTACAAGAGAGGTAGCAAAGGAAGTTGAAAGTATGCCAACATGTGACTTTGGCATCAAACATGTCAAAGAGGAGATCCATGTCATGACAGGGGCTGCATTTCATATTTCTACAGCACTGTCATTGTTGGGGAGCCTAGATCCTTATTGAGAGTCCTAAATTTTGATGGAATATTCCAAGGACCTCTTCACACGTAAGGTTATTGATGGAAAAGTGATCGATGGGAGGTATAAAGTAGTTGATGGATTCATTTATTTCCATGATCAAATCTACTTAACTAAATATTCCAAGCTCAAGTATAAACTACTTAATGCAACCTATGATATCCTACTTTCTAAACCCACTAGTTTCATTAAAACATACCATACTATCTTAGATGGATTCATGTGGGTAAAATTCAAAGAGGAGATGCACTCTCATATGAGGAAGTGCATAGATCATTTTCTAGTTGAGGAGGAACATAGATCTAGGGAAGAGTTATCATTACCACCTTCTTATTCATTGGGTGTGAGAGGGAGCTCATCCATGAGCTACCTCACTGATTTGAATCAAGTGTATGGTAAAAATTGTATTTTTGAACATCATAATGTATCTACTATTTGCTTGTATTTTCTTAACACTCATGTACAGGGCTTTGCTCCAAGAGGGGGAAATTTTTCTTACGAGCTTCATGGGCCACTTGCAGCCATGGAAAATGGTGATATGGACCATTCCTTACAAGATGTTGGAGAGATGATGTACTCTTCATGGTGTGATTCATTAACACCAACCATTACACACCTTCTCCAAGCATGCAAGAAGGATGGGGTAGTAAACAAGTGTTGGGAAAAACACTTGTCATATCATATTCTATGGCAGTTGGGAGTAAAATTGTGTTGGTTGCACATGAGGGACCATTATCCTTCTCCTTTACTTCATATGCTAGTTAGCATGATTTCAATTATGATTCCATATGCTGAAGATGTTCTTATCTTTGTTGGGAACATGATTGGAGAAGAGACACAATGGTTGGATGTGTCCTTTGGGGAAGAAATTCCCCACACTTTTTGCACTACATGTTTCAAGGGGAGCATGGGAAAAGATATGGCTACCATAGTAGATAACTTGTTTATTTATGAGGTAGGCCATCTGATTGTTTGGAGCACTTGGGACATACCTCTCATGAGCATTTGGGAGGAGCTTTTCTACGAATTATCAAGCTGGGAGGTGATTCATTTCATTTGGATGATAGCGTGGAGATGGGAGTCCTTCATTGATGATGGAATTCCCCATGATTGTCATCACTTCTATCTTGAGGAGGCCATTGATAAGCAAGAATGTTTCCACATAGACATTCCAATATTTCATGATGAGAGCCATTTGGTTTATTCACCAAAGGCCAACTTGCACACTTGGGAGGAACCATTGGGAGAGAATTATTGCAGAATATCTGAAGGAATGGTGGAGACTGTTATGAGGAGGCCATAAGAGGAGGGGAGATTTTGCAACACCCTTGCAGTTTCTTGAGGACAAGAAACATTTGGGAGGGGAAGATTGTAATATTCCTAAATTAGCATGTAGCTAATAGGAATATTAATTTTTCTTTTAAAATCTATTCAGATGAATAAATGGGCAAGGAGGCTCATAAGTTGCTTAAGTAGGAATAAAATCCCTCATAATGTGAAAAGGGATCATGTTAATAACCAGATCAAGCATCCACATGTGTGAAAAGGGTCTAAAATGTGTGGACAAAGTCAATTTTGACCAAGTCAACAACATTATTATATGAGGAGTGGATCCTAAATAAAGACAGCTCAATGTGAATGAAGATAAATCTAGCTAGTCAAAATGAAGACACCTTGAGTGTGAAAAGAGACAATGCATGAAGATCCATTCAAGGTTGATCGATTCAAGATTTACTAAATCAAAAAACGTTGTAAATCGATGAGCAAGACTAATGGAGACAGCGTAATTTTTGTGGAGGAGCCTTTGCATGGAAGCAACCTCATAATTGGGTGGGACCCTTGGTGAGGAAGCTCATAAACTATATAATGGATGGGATGGAAACCATATGGAGCATGATTGAAGATTATATTTTGTATGTGGTCTATTTAGACTTCTTTGCATTCTTTTTCTATTTAGCTAAGTTTGATGCACTGTTTAGTGCAAGGGTTTTCTCATGTGGGAATTCCCCACTCTTTCTTGGAGATCTTGTTGAAGAAATCTGAGGACAGTATTTTGTGCTGCATTTTCCACTATCTAGTGTTAGGCCAAGCAGTTACCTTCAGCAACAACACAGTCCCTTTCATAAACTACGTTACTTCTTAAGGTATTGCAATGGAGGGGTTAAATCCCTTGTATTTTGAGCTAGTTTCCCTGAAAGAGGTTCATTCTTCTTCCCACAAAGCTAGTAAAAGGAGCTACAGCCATTTCTTTGCATGATCAGACATATTTATGCAGTGCTTCATCCATATAGTGTGATTCATCCATAGATCTGGAGCAGATATTTCATTTATATCATTTCTGTCAAGAAACCCTTGCCAGGTCATCTTGGATCTATGTAAAAGAGACTAGATCTCTGGTTTTGTGCTCTATTGGTTAATATATCATCAGATCTGATTTGCCTCTCCATTTTCTAAGTATAACCCTCAATAAACTGTGCTATCTCTTTCCACAGTAATTTCTGCTTGTAACAGTCTTGGGGTTTCAGTGTTTTTGAGTTGTTTTGAGCATGGGAGGCCTGTTTAACTAGGAAAAAGTCATTTGTTTTTTATCTCCTCTTATATTTAAGTGTAATAATGTCAGATATAGTGGAATCATGGGCTAAATTTTTCTTTTTATGCTTATATTTCTAAAAAATGTGTTTTTCATGCATGTATTGCTCAGTTTTCCCATTTGGGGATATTACATCTGGCTAAAGATCATAATGTCATCCAAGTACACCACTAAAAATGAGTTGGTGAATGGACGCGAGATGTCATCCATCAACAACATGAAGGTTGTGGGAGCAATTTTCAACCCGAAAGGCATGACAAGCCATTCGAAAAGGCCCTCCTTGGCTTTGAAGGTAGTCTTCCACACATCAGAGGGTTTGATTGGTACCTGGTGATACCCGGACTTCAAGTCGATCTTGCTGAAATATTTTTCCTCTTTGAGTTGGTCCAGAAGTTCATCAATCCATGGGATTGGGTACCTATTCCGAACAGTGGTCTTGTTCAGCGCTCGATAGTCAATACAGAGTCTCCAAGTCCCATCCTTCTTCTGTACAAACACGATCGGGCTACCACAGGGCGTTGAACTTGGCCAGATGTGACCTTTCTGCAACAGCTCCTGAATTTGCCTCTTGATTTCATCATTATCCATAACAAAGCACCTATATATTGTTCCATTGGGTAGCGGCGCACCTACGGTCAAGTCAATGGGGTGGTTGACATGACAGTGCAGAGGCACCCCTATGGGTGAGGTGAATATGTCCCTGTACTCCTTCAAAACCTTTTCCATTTGTTGTTGTCGTGCAGAGGAGACATGTTTGGAGGTTGTGGCCACAATCTTCTTCTTGCTCTGGGGCGGATCATCAGGAAAACAAATTTCCTGGTTTGGGAAATGAGCTTACTGCATTGTTTTGTAGTAACCAAAGAGATAGTGGGAGGCGGTGGTACCTCTGGTATTCTGTACAACTTGTTTCCCAAAGTAACAATAACAACACAAGGTTAGGACTCATACACAGCATGTCACTTCCACAAGTATGGTTGGCCTAATAATCAATCAGAAACATCAATATGAGAAATGTCACACAATACCTTATCCATGAAGGGCTTGATGCTATAAGGAAGGCGGCACTGTTGGCTGACGCAGAGATCCCATCCTTGGCGAAGCCACCCAATGGTGTATGGTTGTTGGTGTGTTGTGGTCGGCAAGCCCAACTGCTTCATGAAATATTCTTAAATGAGGTTCTTTTTGCTCCCATTGTCAACACTGAACTATAGCGGGGAACCCTTTACTGACATCTGGGAGTGGAAGAGATGCTCTACCTCCTCTAGATCTTCTGGTTCCTCCTTCTAGATCTTCGCAGTGGCAACAATGGCGTTGGGCACCGCATCAATAATCTGCTTCCCCTTGTCATTCCCCTTGTTAGGTTCTGATTCAGAGTCCTAGCATGCATCTGATTTAGAATCCCTCATCTCAGCCACCAACGATTGCCTGGCCCGACACTCACTTGTGTTGTGAGTGGAGCTCTTATGGAACTCACACCACTTTCACGTGTCCTTCATTGGCTTCGTGGTATTGTTCTTTGCTTGTGGCTTTGGAAGGTTGTCTTTGGCCACCATGCCTTGGATTTATCCTTTTTTCTATGGTTTGGGGGCACCTTTCCCTTGCTTTTGATTCGCAGATCCAAAGTCTCGCTTCTTCTATCTGAATTTCTGCTCAATATTCATATCTAAACGATATGCTGTACCAAGAGAGGCAATGTCAAGGAACTCCATTTCCTCCTGAATGTATCTGTGCAGAAAACTATGATACTTTAGCACCAAATTTTTATTTTAACCTTTGATACCCAACTTTGTGTGTAAGGTATGGAATAGATTCGTTAGCTCATGCACATCTCGATCCCTTTGTTGCCGCAGCATGGTCCATTGTATGTACTTGTCCTCATAGCTCCCCACGGGATAGTATTGATCCTTGATGGCATCTCGGAAAGAATTCCAAGTGGGTACGGCTGAGAACAGAGAGGGTTCTGTCTCATCCTTTTTATCACAGTAGGTTTCCCACTAGTCCTTGAAATGGGGGGTAGCTTTGAGGAGTGAAAAAAAAATCTTCTCCCGGTCGGAAAAGTTATGAACCGAGAAATATCCTTCTAATAGATTCAACCATATATCTATGACATCTTCATCTATTTTACCCTCAAATATGGGAATTTCAATTTTTACTTGTACTTTAAAGGGAATCACGCCTCCAAAGTGGCTACTTGATGCAGATGTGCCACTGGTGGGTAGTCGTTGAAGGATCTAGGCAAAGCTATCCATCATTGTGTTCCTTTGTTTTTCAAGGGCCTCCTCGAGAAATGTTTTGATAAGATCTCCTACTCCCTCATCTTTATTTTCATCCCCCATGGGTGTCCATCAAGGTTTGTGAGACTGATCTTGCAAAGGTTCCACCAGATCGATCCCTAACTCCTTATACCTCGACCTCGTTGGGGACATGCAAAGAAGGATCGAGAAAAAGCAGACTGCTCTGATAGCACTGATCCGAATTTGTGCAAGAACGCAGAAAAATACACATATAACCATAAATACAAATATGCAGTGGAAATAACACTTCATTTCATTAATATCAAAGAACTAAAATTTTCTTACAGACAGAATGGAAATAAACTAGCTAGGGCGTTGATAGATTATCTCTGAGAAGAGATGTGGTGGATACAGGCCTCTGAACTGAGTTATAATGAGGCTCGAGGGCCTATTCATTATTTAGAAACAATGGAAAATCCTAAACGTCCAAAAATCTAAGCCTAGGAGATGAAGTGCCAAAACTAGAGGCCTCGTTCGGGTAAATTGGTGTTTCAACTTCCTGGGGATGTAACTTTGGCATAATATCTCTGTTTGATGCACATGATACATCATTAGAAAAATCTATCTGAGGACTACAAATTTTTTGTGAATATCAATTCCAAAATTGAATCATATTTTCCAAAAAAATGATGCCCAAAAAACGTCGTTTAGGGCCTCAAAACAGCTCCGGAAGTTCAGGACCCGAAAAACTGCTAAAAATAGTAAGTTGTGCCGAAACTGAAAAACTGAAAGAGACAATGGTGGGGCCCCAAGTGGAATAGGCGAGTGGCCACCAATATCCACATGGATCATTCCTCCCCCCTTAGGAATCAATGGTCCCCATTGCGTTGAGTTCCTCCATGACATGAGGAAACTTCTGCTGAACTTGGTCCCTGGTGAACCACTTTCCTTGGTGTAGGAGTTGGCCAGCTTTGACAACCTGATACAGTTGGATATTCTGTTGGCGAGTGTTCTTGATTTGCATGTCCATGATACAATCTATGGTGGTCTGTTCCATGTAGTCTGTTAGGGTCCTGTGATTTAGTAGATTGGTAGACCAAATGCACAGGGTAACATCTGACCAGTATTTGGAATCCTAGGACCTAGCCTTCCTGGACTCAGAGAGGGCTCTCTCTATTATGCGAAGGATGTGAATTTGTTTGCTTTAAGTGTTTGATTTTAGGCTAGTTGTTAAGTGTAGGTTTATTGTTTTTTTTGGTTGGGGTAAGATGATCAATTAGGATAGGTGGAGTGAGAGGTTATCAAATCAATCAGGCTATGGAGTCTATGAAGTAATTGATATCTCGATAATGAATTGAGGTACATTACAAGGAAAACCTAGTGTAGTTAATGGATCTTTAAAGTTTATGTGTGAGGTGAAATGGACATTAAGTTTGGGAACCAAGGTAGGGCAAAGGGAAGTTAAGACTACTTTGTCAAATACATATGAACAGAGAGATCTTAAATACTGATAAGAAAAATATACTAGTCATGAGATAGGGCACACCATTTACTCAATGGCAATACTTTTAAACAAATACACATTCAAGATATACAATCCAGTGGAACAAATGAAGTAAGAAAACTTATCTAACTTCAATTATTCTACTTTCAAGATTTGAAAACATATAAGAGACAAATAGCATTAATAAATGAAGAAGGAACACCTAAACATCATTCATTAAACTATAAATAACTTTGAGGCAAACTAATAAGCATATACAAAGGGCAAGATCGAAACAAGACCTCTTTGGCTTAACCTAATCAATCAATACATCAAAGAGAGATTTCAAGATAGAGTTTAGATAGCATAAAACAAGTAGGGCTTAACATGAATCATGTTTTTAAACTAGCATATTAATACAATAATGAAATAGACAAGCTTAGGTGGGCCTAAGGAGCAACTAAGAATTCCTTAAACTAACCCAGCAGAAGAAAACATGAAGACAATAGCAAGCAGGAGGACTGAGGTGCCTCAAACAACATTTCTCATCCTATACTCTTCTGAGCTATTACAATATAGAAATATGGACATATGAAAAGCAAGAAAAAACATGAAAAAATGAGAATTACTTCACCACTAACTAAACTTGGGAATCCTGCAAGAAAGCCTTCATCATAATCAACCAAGGCAAATCATCCACAAGCTCCACAACACTAGATTGTTCATCAACTTCTAAAAACCACGTATTGCTCTTAAACACATCAAAGCCCCATGTTACAATGAATCCTCATGCCTTATATAACAAGCAAGGAAGAGGAAAGCCTAATAGAGCATCTAGAAGCCTATTGGCCAACAAGAAATATCCTAACTTGTCCTTGAGGCCTTACAAGTCCCAAGGCACAAAAATATCTAACAAATATCTTTTCCGGCCATATATACCAATTAAATTTACTTTTAGGCCCTGAAAATCATATAATAACTTGCTAAACGCGCATTTTTCCCTGTCAACCACAGGAGCGCAGCACACCATGTCAAAATTTTAATTTTATGCCAGGAGCACAGCACAGAGACAGGAAAAATAGTTCTTTTTGTAGCAGTGTTTTGGAGGCCTTCCCGATGTCAGAAAAGGATCCGTGATGGCTCGTTGGAAAGCCCGTGAAGTCTAATTTCCAGATATACATTTATTTCTTCAATATGACGTCTAAAACCTGTCCAAAAATTGAAAATTCCAATACTTCCAAGAGCACAACACATGCTTAGAAAAGTGGGTAGAATGTTGAAAAATGAGTGTTTTTTACCCTTTTGGGGGACCAAAATAACTCCAATTGAGCTGAAAATTTTTGATCATGCTCCTATCATGATGAGGAATCCAAACATTTCAGCCTCTCCTCTTGAATATTCCCTGGGAAAAAGCACAGCACAGGGTGTGTTGCACTCTTAGCCTCAAAATTTGCAGAAAACAAAAACTTGTTCAATTTCTTCCAAATTTGGTAGGTATGTGCCTCATGGGTCCTGGGAGACCTGTAGAGAAGCTTGGGAAAAAATATCAAGGCTAGCTTGGTCCTTTTCCTTCTTTAGCACTTGGACCTCATTTTGGGAAATTTTGAGTTTTTTCCTTGCAATTTAATTTGTTCATGCATAGTGCTTAGCCATTCTCCTTTGCAAGTCCAAGTTTTTTTTGGTCTTCTCCAGCTTGGCTTCAAGGTGTATGTTATCCCTTTCAAGCCATGATTCCCTATCATGCTCAATTTCCATGGCGAGGAGGGGAAATTGTTGTGCTTGGGCTGATTATTCTTCTCTCTGCTTTGCCAATGCTTTCCTAAGGCCCATAGGCCTAGGTCTCCTTCTAGTTTGACCCTCTTCACCACTACTCTCCTCATAAGTGCCCATGAAATCCTCTAACTTTACTTGTGACATTTGAGCCTCTTTCTGGTACTTGAGTGCTCTTGCTTCATAGATGGCATGTTGGCCACTCATCTATTTTGTAATGTTCCCAATTTTAGCCTCAAGCTAAAATGGAACATTATAGTGGCATATTTTTATTTTGATTAATAAAATGGGTAAGGAGACCCCTTAACCCCTTGGTGATAGAGAAATAACACTCCTTGTGTGAAAGGAGAAATAATAAAGTAGCTGAGATAAACACCCCATGGTGTGAACATGATGAGGATCACCTTGAGTTGGCCATGTTTGACCAAGTCAACAACGCTGCCTTAGAGGGGTGGCTTACTTGAGAAGATAACGCAGTTTTTGGAGGGAAAGCATACAAAAGTTAATGGAAACCCTAATTGTGGGGCCTATGGTGAAAGTGAGTTCATTTTCTTTATAAGAACGAAGGAGTAGCTCATTTGGATTATTTTTTGATTCAGAATTTTCGTAGTGAGGTCAAGGACTTGCACATCCGGGTTGTTTAGCAGGATTTCAGTGCTCTTGAGCACTGGGGGTGATCCCAGGAGGGGATTCCCCACCTCTTCATCATGGTAGGATAGGTTTTGAGCTGCATTTCCTCATTCTTGCATTTGGCCAAGCTCACTCCTTCAGTTGCAGCATTTTCCTGTAGCAGGTTGGTGCTGTGTAGCTGGGGTAGCAGCAGAGGAACTCATAGAGTTCTTCCCTACTTGCATTTTCAGAGGAGGATTGATTTTTTCTTTGGAGGAGCTGTAGAGAGGGCTCTTGGACTTCATTTCAGATCTGTGGCATCAGGCCACTCATTCACCATCTCCCATTGCACAGTCATTTGGAGAAAATACGTTATTCCATGATGGCAATGTTGAGGGAGATTCTTGTGCTCATCAGGAGGAGTGCTTTTGAGTAAAAGGGGATCAACCCCTTTTCCCTTGCAGAATTCAATCAGAGGAGGGCATCATTATTTCAGATCAGCCACAGCCTCATTTTCATTGGTTCCAACTGCAGTTTCAATTTATTTGTCACTATTGTATTTTGTCCGACATTTCTAGCAATCTCCCTGAGATTGGCTAGAAATCCTATATTCACCCCATTTTCTCATGTATTGGAATTTCTTTGTATTCGTTTAGCTCTATCATAATTTTTATGTATTCAGCAGCTGCATCTCTCATTAAGACTGCGCAGTCATGGTTTTCCTACATTTCTGTGCAGCTGCAGCTACTCCGGCATTACATTGTCAATTCATTGGAGATTGGTTCTAATGCTTGAGGGATTTGTTCCTCATGATATTTCTATACAATATTGTTGATATAATAATAATATGATGGCTGTGATATTTTCCCTCTTATGGTATATTCAGATTTGTAGATTTCCAGACCTATGTTTTGCATATTGCTGTAAGCTCTTTCATTGAGCAATGTTATAGAGACCTAGATTGGGGAGATCTGAATAACCCATCTAGTGTTATTTCTTTGGGCTCATTTTCTGCAGGGGAGTTATATTATACATTTTCTATGGCATCTCAGTGGTGTTTTTCCTTATTTATGCAGTAGCTTCCTTATACAGCGTCCTCAAGGACCCTGTGGCAGAAATTTCCGAGGTGGAATATTGCATATCCATAGGCAGAGTCTGAGACCGGCCAGCTAGTCTCAGGATTTCTCCCTTCTTTGGAAGGATTCATATCCTATAAATTTCCCATCAGTCAATATCTGAAATGGACTTGTAGTAGCTCACTGAAGAAGGAAAAATGGAACATCTTAAGATGTTCCCGATGGAGCAGAAAATCCCTCATTTGGGACATTACAGTGGTATCAGAGCATGATCTTGGCTTAGCCTGTGCCCTAGATCTAATGTCATCAGCAGAGGAGCTTCTCTCCAAGGAAATTAGATTGACATAGGAGACAAGGAAAGAGGAATGAAGGAAGAGGAGGTTTCCCTTCTTCTTTTCCAGACCATTGAGCACACCATTGAAGATCTGCTGAAAGGGGAAAATTTTGGAGAAATTTTCTGAAAAGGGTTTGTGGATGGAGCAAACCCTAGCTATTCTAATGGAGGGTGTGAGCATTCAGCCACACATGCAGATCCATAGCGCAGTCCTTTTTTCACTTGCATTGCAAGGGAGTAGAGGAAGGGAATGAGGCCATGGGAGGAGCAGCACTACAACTCAAGGTATGGCTCATGATTTTTGGTTTGGAGGTTCCATTTTTCATTGTCATGCAGATGCAAAAACTTGTGATGCCTTCACTAAGGGTTTGATCAAAAAACTTAGTGAAACTCATTGTGGCATAAATTCAAACACTTTGCATGCATTGTAAGGAATCAACAGTGATGTCACTTTGGAGGAGATCCATCACCACATGGGGGTAAAAAGGGAACCAATGCTTCCACTAGAGGAGGCCTTATGTCTTTGCAAGGAGTTCCAAATATTTTGCATGTCAGTACCAAGACACAATTCCAGAGTCATATGTAGCATCTTTCAGGGATTGTGATATGGAGAAATAAAAGCAGAAGGATCAACATGGAGGGATGAAGAGAATTCTCCCTTATCTATTTCAGAAATTTTTTGCACAAAGAAAAGAGACTGCATTGCGCAAAGGAGAGAGGGACAAATCAGCCCACTCATACATGCAGTATATTTTCAAATCTTGATGTATCACTTTTTGGTGGTTTTCCACTTGGGAGGCCACATGATCTAGTGATGATGAGAGGCATCATGTTTTTGGGTTCACCACTCATTGGATTCCGGAGGAGTGGAGACATTTTAGGAGTCTAGAATAGCGCAGTGAGTTTGGGTAATGAGCACAAGGAGGAGGGGTACACTCTCATTTGCAGTTCCAGCCATTCTCATCACTTTGACTGCGCATATAGAGTTGTTGCATGGATGGAGGATAACATCTTTATGATGCAGAATGGCTACTCCATGGATTTTGTGGGAGAGGATGCTTCCTTTGAGGGAAGAAATCTTTCATGCTTTGGAGTGGATGGAGGCCACTCATGCTTACATTGCCCAGGATCTGGAGGTTCTTTAGAGGTGAAAGTCTCTCATGGAGGCTCATTTTCAGAGGTCCTTATTTCTATTTGAGCATGAGCAGCTGCATGATGGCATGGTAGCAACATTGGAGGATGAATTTGACATGAGGGGATGTCAAGGTAGCAAGCAGCAGCGTGATGGGGCACCATATTGCAGAACACTAGTGCTGTCTATATGGAGGATTGATCCCAGATGGAGAGCTCAGCCTTGGTTGAGTATTTCTTCAGGATCTTGGTGCATGCATGACTTTTGATGGCCTTGATGGAGATGGAAAACACTCAGTGGATGACGTGATTAGCTATCATCATGGCAGACTCTTCTTGGCTAGAATTTCTAGTCTCGAGGAGAAATTATTTGCATGCAGCACATGAGGACTTCCTAACTATGCACTTGGATGCAAACTTTGATTGGCTAGAGGAGTTCACTTGGAGGCAATTCATCATGGCACCTATCAGCATTAGGAGATATGCATAGCCCTCTTGATTATGGTGGAGAGAACCTCACAGGCACTTCCCTACTCATTGAGGGTAAAGGGAAATTTTCAGTTGGGCCATTTCAAGCTCAAGAGCTCAAGTACAAATTGGAGAAGGTATAATCTCACATCTTGTATTGTACTTTCCTTCCTTTTTTTAGCAGCATGATGAGTCAAGAAGAGTTGATTCCTTCTTTCATAATGTATAAGGATGTATTTGTATACTTGTAGCAGAAGAATGGATCATTCTTATGGTGGTTTGTGGAGGAAGCCACATGCTCCTTGGTGTGCACCATTGGCACCAATTTATGTTTTCATCTTTTGAGATGTGTGTGGCAGAAAACAAGTGGCTGGGAAAAGCACTTTTTATGTATATCCTTGATGAAGGAAAGAGGCTCACTACGTTATTCCCATGAGAGGAGCAGTGACCCACTCTCTAGTTGTCTTATGGTAGCTTGTTTTCATTGTATTATGCTACCTTGTATTTCTAATGCTTATTTTTCACAGGGAGCACTATGTGGAGAGTGACTTATATGATTGGTACAGCCCATTGGGAGCACTATTCTCCCCATTACACATGTTCTATTTTGCAGGAGATACCATGGGCAAACCATGATTTCCATACTATCACTTTTCTCTTCTTGTGGGGCAAACCACTTGGAGAATTTGCAGAGGCATTTCATGGCAGGATATTTTGATGGGGTAGCTTGGGCCACTCTTGGAGGCCATACCATTTCATCCCAAGGATAGAGGTAGCCCCATATGTTCTACAGAGGGAGAGAAGAGATTATTGGGATGAAGCAACAAAACTCTCCATTCAGCCCCATTACATTCCAAAATCGGGGGCAAGATTTCCATTTGACGATAGCATGGATGGGATTATATTTTCCCCATGAATGTCATCACTCCTACCTTGAGGAGGCCATGTTTTAGCAGGGATATTTCCACCTACACCTTCTATCTTTCCGTAAGGTGCACCATTCTGGTTTGCATACTTGGGAGGAGGAATTAGAGGATAGTTTTACTGCAGTATATCTTGAGCAGCGGTGGAGATTGTTGATGAGGAGGCCACAAGAGAAGAAGGGGGAGAAGTTTTGTTCTCTCTATGCAGTTGCTTAAGGACAAGCAAAATGTGGGAGGGGGGGACTGTAATGTTCCCAATTTTAGCCTCAAGCTAAAATGGAACATTATAGTGGCATATTTTTATTTTGATTAATAAAATGGGTAAGGAGACCCCTTAACCCCTTGGTGATAGAGAAATAACACTCCTTGTGTGAAAGGAGAAACAATAAAGCAGCTGAGATAAACACCCCATGGTGTGAACATGATGAGGATCACCTTGAGTTGGTCATCTTTGACCAAGTCAACAACGCTGCCTTAGAGGGGTGGCTTGCTTGATAAGATAACATAGATTTTGGAGGGAAAGCATTCAAAAGTGAATGGAAACCCTAATTGTGGGGCCTATGGTGAAAGTGAGTTCATTTGCTTTATAAAAACGAAGGAGCAGCTCATTTGGATTATTCTTTGATTCAGAAATTTTGTAGTGAGGTCAAGGACTTGCACATCCGGGCTATTTAGCAGGATTGCAGTGCTCTTGAGCATTGGGGGTGCTCCTGGGAGGGGATCCCCCACCTCTTCCTCATGGGAGGAGAGGATTTGAGTTGAATTTCCTCATTTCAACATTTTTCCAAGCTCACTCCTTCTATTGCAGCGTTTTCCTGTAGCAAGTTGGTGCTGTGTAGCTGGGGTAGCAGCAGAGGAACTCATAGAGTTCTTCCCTACTTGAATTTTCAGAGGAGGATGGATTTATTCTTTGGAGGAGTTGTAGAGAGGTCTCTTGGACTTCATTTCAGATATGTGGCATTAGGCCACTCATTCACCATCTCCCACTGCGCAGTCATTTGGAGAAACTACGTTATTCCATGATGGCAGTGTTGAGGGAGATTCTTGTGATCATCAGGAGGAGTGCTTTTGAGTAAAAGGGGATCAACCCCTTTTCCCTTGAGGACTTATATCAGAGGAGGGCATCAATATTTCAGATCAGCCACAGCCTCATTTTCATTGGTTCCAACTGTAGTGATAATTTATTTGTCACTATTGTATTTTTTCTGGCATTTCTAGCAATCTCCCTGAGATTGGCTAGAAATCCTATATTCAGCCCATTTTCTCATGTATGGGAATTTGTTTGTATTCCTTCATCTCTATCATCATTTTTTATGTATTTAGCAGCTACATATCTCATATAGACTGCGCATTCATGGTTTTCCAGCATTTTTGTGTAGCTGTAGCTACTCCGATATTACATTGTCTATTCATTGGAGATTAGTTCTAATGCTTGAGGGCTTTGTTCCTCATGATATTTATGTATAATATTGCTGATATAATAATAATATTATGTCTGTGATATTTACCCTCTTATGGTATATTCATATTTGCAGAGTTCTAGACTTAGGATTTGCATATTGCTGTAAGCTCTTTCATTGAGAAATGTTATAGAGACCTAGATTGGGGAGATCTGAATAACCCATCTAGTGTTATTTATTTGGGCTCATTTTCTACAGGGAAGTTATATTATACATGTTCTAGGGCATCTCAGTGGTGGTTTGCCTCATTTATGTAGCATCTTCCTTATACAGCGTCCTCAAGGACCCTGTGGTAGAAAATCCCGAGGTGGAATATTGCATATCCATAGGCAGAGTCTGAGAAGGGCCAGCTAGCCTCAAGATTTCTCCCTTCTTTGGAAGGATTCATATCCTGTAAATGCCCCATCAATCAATCTCTGAAATGGACTTGCAGTAGCTCACTAAAGAAGGAAAAATGGAACATCTTAAGATGTTCCTGATGGAGCAGAAAATCCCTCATTTGGGACATTACATGTTTGCTTTGCATCTGATGAAAGTAAATGACATCTTTAGCTCTCTCGAATTAAACTTCCAAGTCCCTGATCTGTGCATTCCTATATTATATAAGGGAGTTTTCAATTCTTGTTTCATTTTCCTCGTCACTATCTATGTGAATGATTTCAAACTCTCTTTCCTCTTCATGATTTTCTTCTTCCTCCTTCATCTTTTTCTTACCTTTATTAATATTTTGACTTGAGCAGGATGGCATGGCCCCTTTCCCTTTGGAGGAAGAAAACACATGCCTCTCTCCTCTTTTATAGGTAAGGGAGAAAGGTGCCACAAGTTTTACTTGAAACCTTGATCATGAGTGACCTTAGGACTGCTTTCTCCTCATGGATGATCTTTGTATGTGCATATTCTTCACCTTCCCCTTGAATGCCTTCTTGAGAGGTATTTTCACTATATCTTATGTTAGAATCACTTCCAAGAGCCTCAGGACTGTCATCCTCTATTTTTGCAATGCTAGAGGTGTCTTCATCATTGCTTGGTACATCTTCATCTCCATGACTGTTCTATTTTTTATCATTTGACCTACTCTGTTCACTATCAAACTCAACCTTTGTATCACTATTTGCACTCTTCATGGGGTCACTGTCCTAGGAACTCTCATAAGTCTTTCCCTTACTGTGATGGTCATTTTTTTCTTCATTAGGTGAGTTCTCTTGGCTTATTTCTTCTTCACTGTCCTATTCATTATCTTCATTATTTGGCTCACTGTCTTCATTGTTTTTCCCAATGTAGTTGCTTTCAAACTCTGTCTCTTAGCTGCTTTTGCCATATTTTCCACTGTCTTCTTTTTCCTCTTCACTACTTTCATATGCCTCCTCTCCACTGTCCTTTGTATTTTTAGTGTCATATTATTCATTTTTTATTTCATCTTCTTGACTGTCATTTGTTTTTTACTGTCATTAGGCTCACTATTTTGGTCTTTTTCTAGCTCATTGTTTTCCTCTTGATAATTTTCCTTTGTCCATGTGTCCTTGTAGTCATCGTCTTCATCATTTGACCCACTGTTTTGGTCTTTTTTCTCATCATTGGGCTCACTTCTTTCATCTCTGCTTTCTTCTTCATCAACACTTTCTTCTTTGTCATTGCCTTTATCACTTTCTTCTTCCTCTCCCTCAATTATTTCTTCATTTTCACTTCCTCTCCCTCACTGCTTTCTTCATTTTTATCTTCATTTCCTTCACTGCTTTCTTCATTTTCATCTTCCTCTCCTTCACTTCTTTCTTCATTTTCATCTTCCTCTCCTTCACTACTTTCTTCATTTTCATCTTCCTCTCCTTCACTACTTTCTTCATGTTCTGATTTTTTAGGAGAAGGTGAAAGAGGGAGGTTTGTTTGGGGAGATGATTCATGTGAAAAGAATGAATAATGGTCAGTGGAGGGTGACGGAGGTGTGTGAGGAGGAAGTTGAGATGATGAATGTAGACTTTACAAAGGGAGAGGCTATGGAGTTGTGAAATCATCATGGGCGATGAAAACCTCCCATGGGATGCCTTGTTGTTCTAGTTGATGTGAGACAATCATTTTGATGAGGGAATGATGAAAAAGGCTTGATATTTGTTGGGATGGAGGCCACTTTTTCATGATGGAAGACATTTTCTCAATACTTTTACAAAGTTCGTAGGGAAAATGTAGCAGCTTGGTTTTGGTAAAATGCATGAGTAGTATTATGTGGTAGGAATAGACTCTAGAGAACCTACCATCACAGGTGAATTATTTCATAATGATATTCATTAGGAGAGCATATATGTCCAATATATGAGAAAAGGGGAACATGGTTTTGTAGCCAGCTTGACAACTTGGTTTCAAGAATGGGTGATAGTGGCTTAGGTCCAGATACATTTGTTTGAACCACCTTTCTCCCATGCAAGGTATTCAAGTGGCATCCAAGATGGCATTGGTGGTCAGCTCAAACTTCACCCCAGCTAGGTGTACTTGGTGGATATGAAGGTTTAGGGAAAAGAGCTTGGTCAACTGAGGGTGACTCTGGATATTTTGTACTCTCTCAGAGAACTAATAGCATCCTAATTCTTGAAAACATGAAACTATAATAGGAGAGGTCATCAGTTCTTCAGTGCTTATAGGTTCAAACCTATTTTGCTTCCCACCCTTCCTCTATTGATCTTTTGGCCTTTGGTTTGTCTCACCACTGTCAATATTCTCATCTTCAGACATTTTGTCCTTCACCCCTACCTCAATACCTTTAAAAATAATTGAAACTCCTTGTGGAATGATGTGAAAAAGGTGGATGAGATGGTGAGGTTGTAATGATGTCAAGGTTCAGCAGTATAGAGACCAAGTATTTTCTTTATGGTTTTACTTCCTTCTCTAAGTTCAACCTTCAATTTTCTTTATAAACCTACCTTTAGAAAAATAGGAACGTGTGGGAAAAGCTCAAATACCTCTCAAAATACCTCCACAGCTGAAATAATCTGGCTCAAAACATATTGTGGCAAGTCGGGTGCTTCCTGCATGAATGGTCGGGCAGCTCTTGAATGGACAAGAGCGCAGCAGGTCACCTCCTACACACATTGTCTAGAAACTCCTAAACGTGGTGGTCGTGTGTGCCCGGGTGATCCTGAACGCATAGGAGCGCAGCGCAGGTCAGTCGAGCACCTCCTAAACGCAGTGTCAGGTGTCGGTCTTTCCAGAAGTCATTTGAACGAGTGAGAGTGTAGCACGCCACCCCTGCACGAGGAGTTGCGTGCCTTCTGGGTGGAGTCTGCATAGCTGGGCACGTAGTAGATGTGTCGGGCCCGGGCTGAGACTACACGGATACAGGTCGGGCGGAGTCTACATGGCTGCTTTTCTATAGGCGCGCAGCACCTCTACACAGGAATGCATCGCCCTTCGAAGAAGTGTATGGGAAGTGTGCTCAGGAGTGTAGCACAAATTTATAGGAGTGTAGCACACGAAAATTCTGCCTGAGAACTCTGTTAGGAATTTAAAATCTCCCTTTGGAAAACCCTACACCTTCTTTTTCAAATGAGGAAAGTGTTTGAGGGATAGAACATGTCTTTTATACCCTTGGAATCTTAATAAATTTAAAATTAAAATCCACTTTACTAAGGTTTACTTTTGGCCTTTCCCCTTTTTCTAATATTCCCTTTTCCCTTTGCAGGTGGTGTTATAAAAGAAGTATTTTTTTATTCTCTCATTTCTTTAGGAGTTTGGAACTTTTTTTCAAAAACTCTTGGAAAACTGGTGATTCTGCTTATTTTCTCCATTTTTACATGTTGAACCTATGCATCTTTGTCCTTTTTTGCCTTCTGGATGGATAATTTACTGTAAATAAGAGTTTGGCCTCCTTTATACTAATACCTTTTCAATATTTCCCTTTGGTGTAGCAAAATAATGTTGTCTCAACAAACTTTAGAAATTATTCCCTGACATCATCTTCTAATCTCTGCCTGCAGTCACCAAGGAGGCTTTTCACTTGAATTCTTATTTATGGAATCTTTTATTTGTGCACACTTGTGCTCTGGTGCCACTGTCTTCAGGATCTTATGCATGGGCTCTTTGCTGGGCAGCACTTTATAAACATTTTTTCATGAAACCATGATCCTATTTGTGAACTTAGGCCTTTGATTTTCTGTTGCTGTGGACACCCTTTGAGGGGTTTTTTGGCTTTTTTCCCCTGTCTTTCCTCTATTGATAACTATTATAGAGAATTCCTGTAGAAATGCTTTATCACAGGTAGATTTTTATTTTGCAAGCTCTGATGCTTGATCAGGGAGATACCTTTGGAGGCCTTTGATGTCTTTGGACAATGATAAGTTCACCCTTATTTTCACTTGACTTCACCTTTGAATATCTGTAGAAACAGTAAATTTAGAAACTATGAAAATTCATAACCTAAGAGAACCTATATTACTTACTGGGATGTCCTTTGGAATAGGTCTTTGACTGAAAATCTTGAATCAGGGTTTGGGGGTGAAGATAGGGTTTTGACACACTTTTATGCATTTCCATCCTAGAAAAATAAAAATTTGATTAATCTAAAGAGCTTAGAAAGGGAAATTAAAATCACCACTGCTTGAGGCACTTGGTGAGTAGGTGAAACATTTTGGGTTACTTGGCAAACCAAGGTGTGAGAATAGAGGGCTTAGGTAAACAGAAACAGAGTGTTAAAGGCAGAGGTGGAAAACATAGTGAAAGTGAGGGACATCAATCCATGATTTGGTCTTTGGGGAATGATAGGATGGCCATGCCTTGACAGAGTAGCAGGATAGTGAAAAATTCATCCTAAGGATAATGAAGGCGGTGATATTTCTAGAACTCACAAGACTTTTGTGAATTTTGTTTCTAGAAATCTTGGATAAGCATTTAGTCATCTAAACAGGTAAAAATTACTGATGACTAACATTGTCTGGGTTTAACTCTTTTGGTGTGAGCTCTTCTTCAATGTCAAAGGTGTCGAGTAGAGCTAGGAAGTAGGGACGAAGGAGGTCTACATTGAATACTGGATGTAGACCAAGGAATGGTGGAATACTGAGCTCGAAGGCATTGTTCCCTACAGCCTTGGTGATGGTGTAAGGCCCATATCGAAGCGGGTGAAGCTTGCAGTGGGGTCCAATGAGGTGCTCCTTTTGCAAATGTAGCCACACTTTTTTGCCCATTTGGAAGTTGTGTGGCACCTGATGTTGATCATGTCTTTTCTTGCACTTAGCGTTGGCTCTATCCAATATTTCATGAACCTATTGGTGGATGTGCTAAATGCACTTGATGAAGTTGTTCACTTTGTCATCTTCAGAATCGACATGAGACGAATCATCTTGAAAGAGGTTGTGGCCAGTTGAGCTGTGGAGAGCCCGATTATAAATATGTTTTACATAGGGGAGGTTCTCATCCCATGTGCATGGATGCTTTGAATTGTACATGCACAGAATGTGTACAATCATCCTGTTGACGACCTCTGTCTGGCCATCAGTTTGGGGATGGAAAGCTATGGACTTAGTGAGCTTGGTGCCCAACATTGACCAGAGGCTGGACCAAAATGTGCTGAGGAACCTGCTATCATGATCTGATATGATAGACTATGGGATCCAAAAGTGCACCCACACTCGTTCAAAGAAGATTTTAGTAGTGGCTTCTGCTATGATATTCTTCTTGCAAGCCACCATAATGGCCATCTTCGAGAATATTTTGACGACCATGAAAACACAGTCATTTCCATGCTTAGTATAAGGAAGGCTTGACATGTAATCCATAGAGATGGATTCCCAAGGGCGACTAGGGGTAGGTACCAGAGTATAGAGTTGTTACTTCTTGATGGTCGGTTTGGCAATGGCGTAAGCAGTGAAGGATCTGATGTACTTCCCGACATCCTGTCAAAGGTTCGGCCAATAGAAATACTTCTACAGTACTGCCACTATTTTCTCAACCCCAAAATTCCTAGTGACTTGACTGTAGTGTGCTTCCCATATAATCTCTGCACACTTTCTTGAAGGAACACAAAGGTGTCTTAGGTGACATAACAGTGCATATTGGAGGTGAAAATTTGGAACTTTCATAACCCCCAAGAGTGCCTTGTATGTGTGGTTGAATTCTGGATCGCTCTTGTAGAGAATCAGCCAATCAAAAGTCTCATGCCCACAAGAGTTGAGAACGGTGGTTATGGCAACGATCGGTGGATGGCTGAGGCAGTATGCAACATTATTGGTGCTACCCTTCTTGTACTTGATGTTCAAATGAAATTTTTGCAAATATGTGGACCACTTTTGATGGTGATCATTCTGCAACTTCCCTTGTGTCTGTATGAACTATGGGGGTCGGTGGTCTATGTGGATGATTGTCTCCTTCCCCAAAATGTAATGCTTCCATTGTCGAAAAGCCTGCACAATTGAATACATTTATTTTTCATAAGTGGGATACTTTCGAACTATCTCGGACAATGTCTCACTGTGATATGCCACTGGATTCCCTTGTTGAGTAAGAACTGCCCCAATAGCATTATTAGAGGCATTTGTCTCAATCTAAAATGGTTGTCGCAAGTCTGGTAGTGTCAGCACTAGGGCATAACAAAGGCGATGTTTCAATTCTATGAACGACTTCTGTTGAGATTTTGACCAAAAGAATTTTTCTTTTGCTCCTCCCTTGGTGACTTGACGCAAGGGCCAAGTGATATGAGATAATACCAACACCAACCTGCGGTAGAAATTAGCAAGACCCAGAAAGTTTCGAAGCTCTATTAGAGTGGTTGGGGATGGCTAAATCCAGAATGACTTGGATCTTGGCTGAATCCACATGCACCCCCCTTTCATCAATAATGTATCCCAAATATTGAACCTAGGTCATGCTAAAACTGCACTTCTCCAAATTGGCACACAACTTGTGTTGCCGTAGTGTTTGGAGGACTTCTTGGATGTGGTGGAGGTGCTCTTCCCAAGTCTGGTTGAAGATCATAATGTCATCCAAGTACACCACTACAAATGAGTTGGTTAATGGATGCAAGATGTCATCCATCAACCTCATGAAGTTTTCAGGAGCATTCGTCAACCCAAAAGGCATGAAGAGCCATTTGAAAAGGCCCTTCTTGGCTTTAAAGGAAATCTTCCACACATCAGAGGGTTTGATTGGTACCTGATGATACCCAGACTTCAAGTCGATCTTGCTGAAATATTTTTCCCCTTTGAGTTGGTCCAGAAGGTCATCAATCTGTGGAATCAAGTACCTATTCTGGATAGTGATCTTGTTTAGTGCTCAATAGGCAATACATAGTCTCCAAGGCCCATCCTTCTTCTGTACCAACACGATCGAGCTCCCACAGGGTGATGAAATTGGCCAGATGTGACCTTTCTGCAGTATCTCCTGAATCTGCCTCTTGATTTCATCATTATCCAAAACATAGCGCCTATAGATTAGTCCATTGGGTAGCAGTGCACCTAGGGTCAGGTTAATGAGGTGCTTGACTTGACAGTGCAGAGGCACCCCTGTGGGTGAGGTGAATATGTCCCCGTACTCCTCCACAACCTTGTCCATTTTTTGTTGTCATGTAGAGAAGCCATGTTTGGAAGTTGTGGCCATAGTCCTCTTCTTGCCCTGGGGGCAGATCATCAGGAAAACAAATTTCCTGGTTTGGGAAATGAGCTTACTACATTGTTTTATAGTAATCAAAGAGATAGTGGGAGGTGGTGGTACCTCTGGTATCCTGTACAAATTATTTCCCAAAGTAACAATAAAAATGCGAGGCCAGGACTCATACATAGCATGTCACTTCCACAAGTATGGTTGGCCTAATAATACAACAGAAAATCAATAGGAGCAATGTCACACAATACCTCATCTGTGAAGTGCTTGATGCTATAGGGAAGGCATCACTACTGGGAGACACGGAGATTCCGTCCTTAGTGAATCCACCCAATGGTGTATGGTTGTGGGTGCGTTGTGGTCGGCAAGCCCAACCGCTCACAACATCTACTGAAAAGAGGTTCTTTTGGCTCCCATTGTCAACAATGTACTGTAGCGGGGAACCCTTTACCCACAACTAGGAGTGGAAGAGACGCTCTACCTCCTCTGGATCTTTTGTTTCCTCCTTGTGGATCTTGGTAGTGGAAACAATGACATTGGGCACCGCATCAATAATATTCTTCCCTTTGTCATTCCCCTTGTCAGGTTTTGATTCAAAGTCAGAGCATGCATATGATTCAGAAGCCCTCATCTTGGCCACTAGCGACTTCTTGGCCCAACACTCACTTGTGTTGTCAGTGGAGCTCTTATGGAACTCACACCACTTTCCCGTGTCCTTATTTGGCTTCACGGTGTTATTATTTGCTTATGGTTTTGGCAGGTTGTCTTGGGCCACCATGCCTTGAATTTTTCCTTTGTTCTGAAGTTTGGGGGCACCTTTCCCTTGCTTTTGATTTGCAAATCCAAAGTCTCACTTCTTTTGTTTGAATGTTTTCTCAATCTTCACAGTATACCAGTATGTTGTACCAAGCGAGGAGATGTCGAGGAACTCCATTTCCTCCTAAATGTATCTATGCAGAAAACTCTGATACTTTAGCACCAAATTTTTCTCTGAATCTTTGATACCCAACTTGTGCACAAGGTATGGAATAGATTCGTTAGCTCATGCACATCTTGATCCCTTTGTTGCCGTAGCATGGTCCATTGTATGTACTTTTCCTCATAGCTCCCCACGGGATAGTATTGTTCCTTGATGGCATATCAAAAATAATTCCAAGTGGGCATGGTTGAGAACAGAGAGGGTTCTGTCTTGTCCTTTTTCTCACAGTAGGTTGCCCACTAGTCCTTGACATGGGGGGTAGCTTTGAGGAGTGCAAAAATAATCTTCTTCCGGTCGAAAAATTCATGAACCAAGAAATATCCTTCTAATAGATTCAACCATCTATCTACGACA
Source organism: Pinus albicaulis (assembly GCA_034641835.2). NCBI lineage: Eukaryota > Viridiplantae > Streptophyta > Pinopsida > Pinales > Pinaceae > Pinus > Pinus albicaulis. The sequence goes on along the minus strand of CM076579.1, from coordinate 237,501,424 downwards.
TCTACATCTATTTCTGTTGAGATTCAACAAGATGATGAAGCTTAGTGAAAATCATTCACCTTCACTAAGTGGGCCCGCAGGCTATATTTAGGTGTAAGTTTATTTTTAGAATATGTCTATTTTTAGGCATGGTGATCATATTTTAGAAGTTGCAGGATGCTATTTGTGGATTGTTGGTAAAGTTGGAAAAATAGATGAAATTATATTTTTAAAATATTGGGCGAAGTCTATTTATAGATCATCGATCTAAAAATAGAAGTGTCGATTATTATTATCTCTTAATAATAATCTGACAATAAACATCAACTTATTCTCTTGAAGCACTTAATTTCAGTGTACAAATTTGTCAAATCAGTGGGCTGAAGTAATTACGCAATTCCTAGGGTTTACTAGTGGTTCATGCATGGAGGACTCAGTTAGAACTGAAGTGGCAAAGTTATGACAGAGTTGGAAGAGTAGTTCATGGAGTTGTTATTCAGTTTAACTGAGTTAATGGAGTTCAACTCATTTGAGCTAATTGTATCTAGTCTAAATGAATGATACACTACTGAGAGTGGAGTGAATTAATTAGTTAATTAATTCACAAATAATAACTCATTAATCAACTGAAAAAATACAGCATTTAACTATAGTTTATGTCAGTTCCAGTGGAGACCCGGTGGAGAGATAGGTGAAAGGGTGAGATGGACTACCAGTTGTGACTATAGTGATGCATTGATTGCACCACACACACATTGGAGTTGCCAATGGGGATGGCGCAGTCAAGGCAAGGTAGATTCAAATTCGTTCAGGGGTGTTATTTAGCAGGGATTGCGTAGTGGAGGCACGCTATCAGGTGGCAAGAAATCAGTGACAGATTTGTAGATTTCTTCTGATTAGTGTGTGACGATTGATTGTACTGAGAGCTTGATGTACTAAGCTTTGTATGAGATTGTTACATGATCTCCATGATACATAATATATGATATTTGGGTTTTTCAGCTTTAGGCTTTCCCGTTAAAAAACTGCGTTATGTGCGATTGTTTTTATTGCTTCATGTGTTTGCAATTGAGTTTAAATTTCAACAAAAGATTAACAGTGGAAGGATTCCTTATTTAGCAAGAAGATAAAATATTGTTAGATCAGGAGAATCGGGATATATACATGCATATTATATATAATTTCTACATGGTATCAGAGCAGTGTTAATTCTTGAAGATTTCAGTAGTGAAGAATTCTTGAGTTTGTGCTAGTGGAAAATTCGAATTTGCTACAGAAATTTCTTGGTGCGACAGTTGAGTATACATTTAAATGTCTTTCAATGGGTTGAGATTGGAGTATGCCCTTGATGGGAGCTTGAATTACATAGCCTGGAAGGATAGGATGGAGGTGGTGTTGGAAGATAATGGACTGAAGGAGTTCATCGATAGCGATGTTCCTAAGACGAGATCTAGCGATGCTGCATTAATTGATGCATGGAAAAAGAAGGTAGCAAAGCAAAGAAGAATTCGGTTGGAAGGTGTGAAGGACCATATTGTGTCCAGCCTTCATGAGAAAGCCACTCCATTTTCAATGTGGAAGGCTTTGACAGATTTGTTCCAAAGCAGTAGTGACCAGAGTGTTGAGATTGCAACAAGATGATGAGCTTAGTGGAAAGAAGTCGCCTTCACTAAGTGGGCCTGCAGGCTATTTTTGGCGCAAAGTCTATTTTTAGACATATGGATCATGTTCTATGAGTTGTAGGATGTTATTTTTGGATGGTTGGTCAAGTCGGGAAAAATATATGGGCTTATATTTTTAGACATATTGGGCAGAATCAATTTTTAGATTGTCAGTCTAAAAATAGATATGTCGAATATTATTAGCTCTTAATAATATTTGGACTATAAAAATTATATTATTCTCTTGGAGCACTTCAGTTAAGTGCACAGATGTGGCACAGGAGTTGACAGAAGGAATTATGCTATTCTTGAGGGTTAAGTGGAGCTATTGCATGGATACTTCAGTTAGAACTCATGTGACAGAGTTTGGTGGAGTTGATTGAGGAGTTAATGGAGTTGTGTTCAGTTTAACTAATCTAAACATAGTTGAACTAGTTGTATTTAGTCTAATTGATTAATACACTAGTGGAGAGTGGTGTGAATTAATTATTAATTAATTCACTATTTATAAAATCATTAATCAACTAAAGAATACATCATTTAACTTCAATGCATGGACAGTTTCAGTGGAGACCAGTGCAGAGATAGGTGAAAGAGCAGGTTAACTATCAGTTGTGACTATACATTTGCATGTTTGCAACAACCAGTGATTGGAGAAGCCAATGAGGATTGTGTAGTACAAGCCAGGTGGTTCGAAGTTATTTATGATCCATTCTTCAGCATTGATTACACAATAGAGGTAGGCTATCAGGTGGCAGAGATTGGAGCATGTGTTTTGCTAGATCTATCTTGATTAGTGCGTAGCAATTGGAGGTTGTGCTGAGAGCTTGTGAGGAGCTTTATACAATGATTGTTACATGATCTCTATGACATATAATATACAGATAGTTGGGGTTTTCAGCTTTAAGCTTTCCCATGAAATACTGTGTTCATATGTGTGATTATTTATGGTTTTAATGTGCGCATGCAATTGATTTTATTTCCGTATGTAATGATAAATGGTAGAAGAGATTCTGTATTGTGCATGAACATAAAATAGTGTGTGATCAGGAGAATATCAGTGAATAATATATCATTTATTCAAAATTTCTGCATGGTATCGAAGTGATATTGATCATTGGAGCAATTGCAAAACATTGAAGAAGTTGATTTTTGTGCTGGTGGAATTCGAATTTGCAGTAGTGTTTTCTTGGTGTAGAAGTTGAGATGTCTTTCAACGGATTGCGATTGGAGTATGCCCTTGAGGGTAGCTCGAATTATATTGCATGGAAGGACAGGATGGAGGTGATGTTGGATGACAATGGGTTGAAGGAGTTCATAGATGCAGAAATTACAAAACCTACTTCTAGTGATGCTTCCGTACTTGATGCATGGCAAAAGAAGACAGAAAAGTGTCGAAGAATTATGTTGGAAGGTGTGAAGGATCACATAGTGTCCAGCCTTCATGGTAATGCTTCTCCATTCTTGATGTGGAAAGATTTGACAGATTTATTTCAAAGCAATAGTGACCAGAGGAAGTTGGCGCTCAAGGATAAACTCAGGAACATAAAAATGGAGAAAGGCGACAATATGCCCAAGTACCTCACGAAGTTCATCCAGTGTAGGGATGAGCTGGGAAGTGTGGAGGTTACTGTTGATGACGAGGACTTGGTGAGCTTGGCTCTCCTTGGGCTTCCGAAGAGTTGGCATTCCTATTAGGACTCTGTCAATGGTCGGGAGAAATTGCCAGGATGGGAGCAACTTTGGTCAGATCTTGTGCAAGAGGAGATAAGGCGAAGTACCAGGGATGGATCTTCATCAAAGAACTCAGATGAAGAAAATTGCACTTTGGCTACCAAAGAAAAGAAGGAGAAGAGCAAGAAGCATGCTTCTTAATCCGGTGCGAAAGGCAAGAAGCAGGACATGTCCAAGGTGAAGTGCTTTCACTGTCACCAACACGGACATTATGCCACTAGTTGTCAACAGAAGAAGAAAAATAAGTAGGCTGATGGATCTACAGCTGGAGAGGCCTTAGCCTTGCAGTTTGAGCTGGATTTTTCAATGATTGCATGCTTGGTCTCAAGTGTGATGGGTTCAGTGTGGTTTCTTGATAGTGGTGCATATTTTCACATGACAGGAGATCGAGATTTGTTTACTGATCTGGATGAGAAATATCTTGGAGTACACATCGAGATGGGCGATGATGGTAGATACAGTGTGACCAGTATCGGTACCATTTCCTTTAAGAGGGATTTTGGTAAACCCTTCGTATTGAAGGAAGCGATGCATGTTCTAGGATTGAAGAAGAATCTTATCTCTGTGGCGATGTTAGAAGAAAAGGGATATGATGTTGTCTTTAGCAAGGGAAAGGCTTTCCTGCGCAGTAAGGCAACTAGTGAGACCCGGAGGATAGGGGTTTGAGTTAAGAACCTTTATCAATTGCAGGTAGAGGGTTGCACGGCAATGGCAGGCAAGGCAGAAGGAGTGGTGAGCCGGGATGATGGCGAGTTGTGGCACCAGATATTGGGCACCTTCACCATGGAGCTTTGAAGATACTACAGCAGATTTCTACTGGGCTTCCCAAAGGTACACTTGTGTAGTCAGATTAGTGCAAGGGATGTACCTTAGGAAAATTTGTGAACGCCACCTTTCATGAGAAGGATAGTCACGCCACGAAAATCTTTGAGAGAATTCACATAGATGTGTTTGGACCTTTCTCAGTAGCTTTGACAGCAAATCACAGGTACTATGTGATATTTGTTGATGATTTTTCTCATAAGTGTTGGATCTTCTTCATGTAGAAGAAGAGTGAGACATACTCAAATTTCTGTGAGTTCAAGGCACTGGTTGAGAAAGAATCGGGGAAGCAAGTGAAGGCTCTTAGGAGCGACAATGGTGGTGAATTCATCTCTGGTGAATTCAAGGACTTTTTCAACGCAGAAGGAATTCGAAGAGAGCTCATAGCACCTCATAACGCACAGCAAAATGGGGTTGTTGAGCGGAATAACAGAACGATCGTGGGTGCTGCACGGGCGATGTTGCATGATCAGGGCCTTCCCATACACTTGTGGGATGAGGCATGCAATACTGCAGTATATGTGCAGAACCGTTGTCCTCACAGGATACTTGGCATGAGTACACCCGAGGAGGCATTTTCTGGTAAGCAGCTTGATATTTCCCATTTGAGGATTTTTGGTTCACCTATTTACATTCATGTGACGAAGAATGCCAGGAAGAAGCTGGAGCCGACTGTAGAGGTTGGGATATTTTTTGGGTACACTGATACACCCCACAACTATCGTGTGTATTTTCCAGACAGTCACAAGACTGTTGTGCGACGGGATATCAAATTTCATGAGGAGAAAGCCATGAAGTGTTCTCTTGAGAGGGAGCCACACTTGCCTGCAGATGAGGAGCTATTAGTTCCTAAGGATGAGTCTCTGGATGTGGATCAGCCACAAGAGGAGGTTCATGGAGTGGAAGAGACCATTCATGCAGCACCAACCATCAAAGGGTGGAAGCACACTACAGAAGCTGAGCGACTGGCTCAAGATGCAGAGAAGGTTGTAGGAGCACCTACATCACAGCGCAAACAGAGACAGTCACCTAACCGGTATACTGGATACATGGCTCTTATGAGCAAGTCTATCTTGATGGAGCCATCCTCTTTTGAGGAAGCTGTGGAGGATCCTGCATGGGTAGATGCCATGGTGGAAGAGTATGATTCGATTGTCAGAAACAGTGCATGGGAGATTGTCCCAAGGCTGGAATGGAAATCAGTGGTGCTTTCAAGATGGATCTGCAAAGTGAAGCAGGCAGCTGACAGGAATGTGGAGAAGTACAAGGCAAGATTTTTTGCCTGAGGCTTTTCATAGATTGAGGGGATCGATTATGAGGAAACCTTTGCATGTGTCGCAAGGTATTCTTCCATGCGGAAGATTCTTGCTCTCTCAGCGCAGATGGGGTGGCACATTCATTAGATGGATGTGAAGACTGCGTTCCTCAACGGGGTGATTGAGGAGGAGGTGTACATAGAGCAGCCTGAAGGTTTCTAGATCTTCAGCAGCAAGTTGCATGTGTGCAGGCTCAAGAGAGCGTTGTATGGGTTGAAACAAGCACCTCGTGCTTGGTATACACGGATAGACAGTTATTTCACCGGAATTGGATTCTCCAAGAGTGAGGCGGATCCGAACCTATACCAGATAGTGGTGGAGGTTAAGTTGCTGATAATTTTAATTTATGTAGATGATTTTCTTTTGATGGGTGATGAACTGTTGATACACTCATGCAAGGTTGATCTTGCAAAGGATTTTGAGATGAAGGACTTGGGCCTCCTTCATTATTTCCTGGGATTGGAAATTTGGCAGCGTAGTGATGGACTGTTTGTTTCTCAAGGCAAGTATGCCCGGGAGATACTAGAGAAGTTCAACATGCATGGCTGCAAGCCTATTGATACTCCTCTACCTGGTGGTTGGAGGAAGGAGGATGCTACTTCGGCGAAGGTAGTGGATAACACTGTTTATCTATAGTTGGTGGGGTCGCTTATGTATCTGGTCAATACACAACCCAACATATGCTATGTTGTGAACCAGCTTTCACAAGTTATGGTTAAGCCTACCAAGCTCTACTGGAAGGCAGGCAAGCATGTATTGAAATATCTCAAAGGCACATCGGGATATGGATCATGGTATAGATAGGAGGACGAGTTGAGGTGGCATGGCTTCATGGACCGGTATCATCATATCAGAGATTGTGTGCAGCGGAAGATCATGTTACTTTCATACATTCCCACGAAGGATCAGGATGCTGATATCTTGACGAAGGCGCTCACTAGGAGCAAATTCGAATACCATAGAGGCAGGATAGGGGTGGAAGATAATCCTTATCTTGTTGAGAGAGAGTGTTGAGATTGCAACAAGATAATGAGCTTAGTGGAAAGAAGTCACCTTCACTATGTGGGCCCACAGGCTATTTTTGGCGCAAAGTCTATTTTAAGACTATGTCTATTTTTAGACATATGGATCATGTTCTATGAGTTGCAGGATGGTATTTTTGGATGGTTGGTCAAGTCAGGAAAAATAGATGGACTTATATTTTTAGACATATTGGGCGGAATATATTTTTAGATTGCCAGTCTAAAAATAGATATGTTGAATATTATTAGCTCTTAATAATATTTGGACTATAAACATTATATTATTCTCTTGGAGCACTTCAGTTAAGAGCACAGATGTGGCATGGGAGCTGACAGAAGGAATTACTCTATTCCTGAGGGTTAAGTGGAGATATTGCATGGATACTTTATTTAGAACTCATGTGACCGAGTTTGGTGGATTTGATTGAGGATTTAATGGAGTTGTGTTCAGTTTAACTAATCTAAACATAGTTGAAATAGTTGTATTTAGTCTAACTGATTAATACACTAATGGAGAGTGGTGTGAATTAATTATTAATTATAAACTCATTAATAAACTAAAGAATACATCAGTTAACTTCAATGCATGGACAGTTTCAGTGGAGACCAGTGCAAAGATAGGTGAAAGGGCAGGTTAACTATTAGTTGTGACTATACAGTTGCATGTTTGCAACAACCAGTGATTGGAGAAGCAAATGAAGATTACGCAGTACAAGCCAGGTGGTTCGAAGTTATTTATGAGCCATTCTTCAGCATTTATTATGCAATAGAGGCAACCTATCAAGTGGCAGAGATTGGAGCATGTGTTTTGCTAGATCTAGCTTGATTAGTGTGTAGAAATTGGAGGTTGTGCTGAGAGCTTGTGAGGAGATTTGTACAATGATTGTTACATCATCTCTATGACATATAATATACATATAGTTGGGGTTTTCATCTTTAGGCTTTCCAATGAAATACTGTGTTCATATGTGTGATTATCTATGGTTTTAATGTGCGTATGCAATTGATTTTATTTCCATATGTAATGATCAATGGTAGAAGAGATTCTGTATTGTGCATGAAGCTAAAATAGAGTGTGATCAGGAGAATCTCGGTGAATAATATATCAGTTATTCAAAATTTCTACATAGAGGAAGTTGGTGCTATAAGATAAGCTCAGAAAAATAAAAATTAAGAAGGGCGATAGTATTCCAGAATCTCTCACGAATTTTGTCCACTGTAGGGATGAAATGGGAAGTGTGGAGATTACTATTGATGATGAAGATTCGGCGAGCATTGCTCTCCTTGGGCTTCTGAAGAGTTGGCATAGCTACGAAGACTCCGTCAGTGGACGGGAGAAACTACCGGGTTGGGACCGACTTTGGTCAGATCTTGTGCAGGAGGAGATAAGGCGAAGTACGAGGGATGGCTCTTCATCGAAGAATGAATATGAAGAGAATTTTGCTTTGGCTGCCAAAGCAAGGAAGGGGAAGGGGAAGAAATCCCCTCCAAAATCCAAAGCTAAAGGCAAGAAGCAGGATTTTTCAAAGGTGAAGTGTTTTCACTGTCACGAACATGGGAATTGCACCACTAACTGCCCACAGAAGAAGAAGAACAAGAAGGTTGTTGGAGCTGCAGCTGGAGAGGCCTTAGCTTCACAATTTGAACTTGATTTCTCTTTGATCACATGCTTGGTTTCAATCTCAATGGGATATGTGTGGTATCTTGATATTGGTGTGTCTTTCCATATGATGGGAGATAAGGAGTTGTTTAGTGACTTGGAGGAGAAGGACCTTCAAATGCATATAGAGATGGGCGACGATGGTCGATACAGTGTGACCAGCATTGGGACCATTACCTTTGAGAGGGAGTAAGGTAATCCATTTATGTTGAAAGATGTTATGCATGTTCCAAGTCTAAAGAAGAACTTGGTCTCGGTCTCAATGTTGGAAGACAAAGGTTCTGACGTTGTTTTTAGCGATGGAAAAGCTTTCCTACAACATAAAACAATGGTTCAAACCAAGAGGATAGGGATTCGAGTTAAGAATATGTATAAGATGGAGGTAGATGGTTGCGCTGCAATGATGGTTAAAGCAGAAGAAGTGGTGAGCCGAGATGAGGGCGAATTATGGCATAGGATATTGGGCCATCTTCACCATGGCACTTTGAATATTCTGCAGAAGATTTCTACTGGACTTCCCAAGGGTACTCTTGCGCAGTCAGATCAGTGCAAGGGATGCACTATGGGTAATTTTGTGAAGACCACCTTTCATGAGAAGGAGAACCATGCTTCGGTTATCCTTGAGAGAATTCACACAGACATGTGTGGAACTTTCTCGGTTGCTTCAACATAAAAACACAGGTATTATGTTATATTTTTTTATGACTATTATCGTAGATGTTGGATCTTCTTCTTGCAGAAGAAGAGTGAAACATTCTCAAAGTTCTGTGATTTTAAAGCATTGGTGGAGAAGGATTTAGGGAAGCAAGTGAAAGATCTATGGAGCGATAATGGTGGTGAATACATCTCGGGTGAATTCAAATACTTCTGTAGCAAAGAAGGAATTCGAAGAGAAATCATAGTGCCTCATAACCCACAGTAGAATGGGGTCATGGAGAGGAATAATAGAACGATCGTGGGTGTTGCACAAGCTATGCTTGAGAGGGAGCTAGACTTGCATGCAGTGGAGGAACTGCCAGTTTCGAAAGACGAGCCTCCAGATGTGGATCAAGCACGGGAGGAGATTCATGGAGTGGAGGAGTCCACTCATGCAGAACAAAACATCATACAAGGCAAAAAGCATACCACAGAAGTTGAGATACTGAAGCTTGATGCGACACAGAATGTAGGAGTCCCTATATCACAGCGCAGACAAAGACAATCACCTGACCGATTTACTGGATACATGGCTCTTATGAGTAAGTGTATCGTGACACGACCATCTTCTTTTGAATAAGCAGTGCAAGAGGCCACATGGGTAGATGCCATGGTGGAGGAGTATGACTCCATTTTCAGAAACAGTGCTTGGGAGATTGTTCCAAGGCCAGTGGGTATATCAGTTATAGGATCAAGATGGATCTACAAGGTAAAGCAAGCTGCTGATGGAAGTGTCAAAAAAAATAAGGCAAGATTTGTTGCCCGGGGCTTCTCACAGATCGAGTTGATTGATTATGAAGAAACCTTTGCACTTGTCGCGCGGTATTCTTCCATAATGACCATCCTTGCTCTCTCAGCGCGGATGGGTTGCAAATTCATCAGATGGATGTGAAGATTTCGTTCCTTAATGGGATCATTGAGGAAGAGGTGTACATTGAGCAACCTGAAGGATTTGAGATCTTCTGCAGCGATTCACATGTGTGCAGGCTCAAAATAGCATTGTATGGGCTGAAGCAAGCACCACGTGCTTGGTACACATGGATCAACAGCTATTTCACTGGACTTGGCTTCACCAAGAGTGAGGCGGATGCAAACCTGTACCAAATTGTGGTGGAGGGTAAGCTTTTAATCATTGTTCTTTATGTTGATGATTTAATACTAACGGGTGATGAGAAGTTGATACACTCATGCAAGGCGGATTTTGCAAAGGAGTTTGAGATGAAGGATTTGGGCCTCCTTCATTATTTCCTTGGATTGGAAATATGGCAATGGGAAGGTGAACTGTTTTATGTCTCAAGGAAATTATGCTCTAGAGATACTGGAGAAGTTTCACATGAAAGGCTGCAAGCCTATCGACACTCCTCTTCCAGGAAATTGGAGGAAAGAGGATGCTACATCGGCAAAGGTAGTGGATGCCACTGTTTATCGATAGTTGGTGGGTTCGCTCATGTATTTAATTAATACAAGATCGGACATATGCTATGGAGTCAACTAGCTTTCACAAGTGATGGTTAAGCCTACCAATCTCTTTTGGAAGGCAGGCAAGCATGTCCTGAGGTATCTCAGGGGCACATCTAAGTATGGCTTATGGTACAGACAGACAGATGAGGTGAAGTTGCATGGCTTCACAGATGTAGATTGGGCAGGCAGCCCAACAGACAAAAAGAGCAGATCAGGAGGGATTTTCAGTATCAGATCTACAGTAGTATCTTGGTGCAACAGGAAACAAAGATCTATGGCACTCAGTTCAACGGAAGAAAAATACATGGCAGCAAGTCAAGCTGCATGTGAGGCTATCTGGATGAGGAAGTTTCTGGTCGATTTGTTTAGCTCACATTTACATCCTACAATGATAGATTTTGATAATCAGAGTTGAATTAAACTCTCGATTAATCCTGTGTTTCATGATAGATCTAAACATATTGATATTCAGTATCATCAAATCAGATATTGTTTGCAGCGGAAGATCATGTTGCTTTAGTACATTCCTACGGAAGATCAGGATGCAGACATTTTGATGAAGGCACTCACCAGGAGAAAATTCGAATACCATAGAGGCAGGATCGGGGTGAAGGATAATCCCTATCTTGTTGAGAGGGAGTGTTGAGATTCAACAATATGATGAAGCTTAGTGAAAATCAGTCACCTTCACTAAGTGGGCCCACAGGCTATTTTTGGGTGTAAGTCTATTTTTAGACATGGTGATCATATTTCAGAAGTTGCAGGATGCTATTTGTGAATGGTTGGTCAAGTTGGAAAAATAGATGAAATTATATTTTTATAATATTGGGCGAAGTCTATTTATATATTGTCAATATAAAAATATAAGTCTCGATTATTATTAGCTCTTAATAATAGTCCAACAATAAACATCAACTTTTCTCTTGGAGCACTTAATTTCAGTGCATTGATTTGTCAAATCATTGGGCTGAAGGAATTATGAACTTCCTAGGGTTTACTGGTGGTTCATGCATGGAGGACTCAGTTAGAACTGAAGTGGAAAAGTTATGACAAAGTTGGAAGATTATTTCATGGAGTTGTTATTCAATTTAACTCAGTTAATGGAGTTAAACTCAGTTGAGCTATTTGTATCTAGTCTAACTGAGTAATACACTAGTGAGAGTGGAATGAATTAATTAATTAATTAATTCACAAATAATAACTCATTAATCAACTGAAAAAATACAACAGTTAACTACAGTGCATGCCAGTTCTAGTGGAGACCCAGTGGAGAGATAGGTATAAGGGTGAGATGGAATATTCGTTGTGACTATAGTGATGCATTGATTGCACCACACACACATTAGAGTTTCCAATAAGGATTGCGCATTCAAGGAAAGGTAGATTCGAATTCATTTAGGGGTCTTGTTCAGCAAGGATTGCATAGTGGAGGCAGGCTATCAAGTTGCAAGAAATCAATGCATGGATTTGCAGATTTCTTCTAAGTCGTGTGTGACGATTGATTGTACTAAGAGCTTGATGTACTAATATTTGTATGGGATTGTTACATGATCTCCATGATACATAATATATGATAGTTGGGGTTTTCAGCTTCAGGCTTTCCCGTTAAACAACTTTGTTATGTGCTTTTGTTTTTATTGCTTCATGTGTTTGCAATTGAGTTTAAATTTCCGCAAAATATTAACAGTGGAAGGATTTTGTATTTAGCAAGAAGATAAAATATTGTTAGATCAGGAGAATCTGGATATATACATGCATTTTGTATATAATTTCTTCAATTTGACCCTCAAATATGGGAATGTCAAATTTTACTTGTACCTTAAAGGGATTCGCACCTCCAAAGTGGTTGCTGGATGCAAATGCACCGTCGGTGATCAATCGTTGAAGGATTTGGGCAAAGCTATCCATCATCACGTTCCTTTGTTTTTCAAGGGCCTCCTCGAGAAAAAAAATTTGATAGGATCTCTTGCTCCATCATATTTCTTTTTGTCCCCCATGGGTGTTCGTCGGGGTTTTCAAGGCTGATCTTGCAAAGGTTCCACTAGATCGAGCCCTAGCTCCTTATACCCCAACCTCGTTGGGGACATGCAAAGAAGGATCGAGAAAAACAGATCGCTCTGATACCACTTATCTAGATTTATGCGAGAATGCAAAAAAATACACATATAACCATAAATACAAATATGCAGTGGAAATAACACTTCATTTCACTAATATCAAAGAACTAAAATTTGCTTACAGACAGGATGGAAATAAACTAGCTAGGGAGCTGGTAGCTTATCTCTGAGAAGAGATGTGGTGGCTACAGGCCTCTGAACTTGGTTAAAATGAGGCTCAAGTGCCTATTTATTATTTAGAAACAATGGAAAACCATAAACTTCCAAAAACCTAACCCTAGGAGATGAAGCGCCAAAACTATGGGCCCCATTTGGGTAAATTGGTGTTTCAACTTCCCTAGGACGTAACTTTCGCATACTATCTCCGTTTGACGCACATAATATATCATTAGAAATATATATCCGAGGACTACAAATGTTGTCATTAATATAAATTTTACAATGGAATCATATTCGTCGGACAAAAGATGCCCAAAAAACATCGTTTAGGGCCTCAAAACGGCTCCAGAAGTTCAGGACCCGAAAACTGCTAAAAATAGTAAGTTGTGCTGAAACTGAAACCCTGAAAGATACAATGGTGGGGCCCCAAATGGAATAGGCCGGTGGCCACCAATATCCACGTGGATCATCTTCTCTTCTGGTGTCCCATCTTAATACCAAATCTCCAGTTTGAAAAAGAATCTCTTTTGCTTTTCTATCAAAAATGGACTTCATTTTTTCTTGGTAGGTGATCAAATTTTCTCTAACCTTGTTCCTTCTCTCACTTGATTCTATAACCTTGTTTAGCCTTCTCACCAATGCATTAGGTTCTCCTTTTTCTTCTTGAAGAAAAAAATTCACTAGTATAGCCAACTGAGTAAGAAATAAAGCTTGAGTGCCATAAACCAGTTCATAAGGAGACTTACCTATAGATCTTCTAGTAGTCACTCTTACTACCCAAAGAGAAAATTTCAATTTTGAATCCCAATTTTTCTAATTTTCACTAATTGTCTTCTTCAAGGTCTTAAACAATGTCTTGTTAGAAGATTCCACTAGCCCATTCCCTTGAGGATGATATGTTGTAGAATGAGACAGAATGACATTATATGTTTGACAAAAATTAATGAATCTGGCTGAATTGAATACCTGGGAATTTTCAATTACAATCTTGATTGGACACCCAAACCTGCTGAAGATGTTTTCTTCCAGAAACTTTATTACTACCTGATCATTTTCCTTTGTAGTTGGTATTGCCTCCACCCACTTTGTGAAATAGTTAGTGGCAGTTAGAATCCTTTTAAACTTCCTAGTTGATGGTGGATTAATTTCCCCAATAAAATCTAATCCCCATTGTCTAAAGGGTTCTTCAACAAACATAGGGAGAAGAGTTAGAGGAGTTAACCTTTTCTTTTCTACAACAATTGACATTTTTGGTAGCTTCTAACCAATCTTTATACATCAAAAAACAAGGAAGGCCTGTAAAAACCTAATTTGAGGATCTTATGAGAAGTAACCTTCCAACTATAATGGCCTCCACATGTATTTTCATGATATTATTTTATAACTTCCATTGATTCTCCTTCTGTCAAACATAACAACAAAATGCCAGTAGGATCCTTCCAATACCACTTAGCATCAATTATAACATAAGGTTGAGGTTTGAGCTTAAGAGCTCTGTATTTTGTTCTATTTAGTGTGTTTGGGCAAGAACAAAAACATAAGTAATGAACAATATGCTTATACCAATCAAAACACTGGAACTTGCATTTAATTGTTGTCTTAATACTACTATGATTTCTTTCATCAGTAGCTTCATCTAAAGGTGCCAGCAAATTAATCCCCAAGGCTTGAAAATTAGACTCTGTCAATAAATTCACCAATACTTGTCCTCTGACCAATTTGGTAGGTTTGGTATCTAAGTCATATTCTTGAATCTTAGTTATCCATTTTCCTCTTTTACCTTCCACATCACTTTGAATCAATACATCCTTCACAGCGGAATTAGGCAAATAAGAAACTATTTGAGACTGTAACACATAAGTCCTGAACGCTTTTAATGCTTTAACTAAAGCATATACTTGTTTCTCCAAAATTTTATACTTAAGTTCATCATCCCTTAGAAATTTACTGAAAAATTCCATAGGCTGTTCTTCGCCCTCTTCATTTTTCTGTAACAGCACAACAACAATGGTAGAAGATGATGCAAATGAAAATATTTGAAAAGGCTTTTGATAATATGGACTAATCAAAATAAGAGGTTCCTGAAGAGCTTCTTTAATCATGGCAAAGTATTCTCTTGCATCCTTGTCCCATTTTACTTCAGCATTTTTCTTCAGCATATATGTTATGTTCCTGACAATTTCAGCATAGTTTGGGACAAATCTTCTCAGGATATTAATTTTTCCTAGAAACCTCTGAATATTCTTTTTACTCCTAGGCAAAGGAATTGTCTATATAACTTCAACTCTTGCTGGATCAATTTTCACCCCTTGATTTGAAAATATATGCCCTGGCAACTTTCCTTCCTCCAAGGCAAACATGGATATTTTTGGATTCAAATACAACCCAAACTTTCTGCATTTCAGGAAAGCCTTTTGGAAATGCTCCAAGTGTTCATCATCAGAACCTAAAAAAATAGTCACATCATCCAAATATATGACTACAAACTTATCACCCACAAATTATATGTCCATTTCCCTTTGAAAAGTGGCACCTGCGTTTATAAGACCGAGTGGAATCGTGGCATACATGAACGTTCCCCAAGGTGTGGTAAAAGTTGTTTTCTTCTAATCTTCCTTTTCAACAGCTACTTGGTTATCCCCAGAGAAACCATCAACCATAGACAATCTATATGCTCCTGTCACTTTCTGTAAAACGTAGTCCATCTTACGCAAAGGATAAGTGTCTTTAAGAGATACTCTATTTAAATTCCTGAAGTCAACACATAGCCTTATCTCTCCATTCTTTTTCCTCACAAGAACTAGGTTAGAAACCCAGGCTAAATATCTAAGTGGGACTATGATTTTTTCCTGCAGCAATTTCTTCACTTCCTTTTCAATTGGAGCAAGGAGAAATAGATTAATCTACCTAAGTTACTGCCTGTGAGGCTTGACACCATCCTTCAATGGTATTTTGTGATGAATAATATCCAGATCACATGTCTTCAAATCCTCATAGGACCATGCAAATACATCCATATATTTCTTGAAAAGATCAATGTACCTTTCTTTATAATTCTTAGGAACTCCTTTGAATAACTTGACAACCTTGGGCTCCTGATGAGTTCCCAGATTACAATCTCCCATCTCACCCTATTGAGATACCTTCTTATGATCCAGTGCTACATCATTTGAATCAGACAGTCTTTCAAGAGGAACTAATCCTCTGAGAAATATATTGTCTTTCAACTGGATTATCTTTTGATCACCTATGGATTGCTTAAGATTTTTCAAGTCTTCATTCTGATTAGTGTTGAATATTGAAACAAGAAACAGTGAAGGAGGAATCTTGAAACATCATTCCTAATCCTAGTTGGAAAATAATCACCTAAACAAGGTGGGGCCCACACAGGTGATTTTTGGCACAAAGTCTATTTTTAGACTGTCTATTTTTAGACATATCGATCATATTCTATGAGTTGCAGGATGCTATTTGTGGATGGTTGGTCAATTTGGAAAAATAGATGGAATTCTATTTTTAGACATATTGGGCGGAATCTATTTTTAGATTGTTAGTCTAAAAATAGATATGTCGAATATTATTAGCTCTTAATAATATTTGGACTCTAAACATTATCTTATTCTCTTGGAGCACTTCAGTTAAGTGCACAGATGTGGCACGGGAGCTGACAGAAGGAATTATGCTATTCCTGAGGGTTAAGTGGAGCTATTGCATGGATACTTCAGTTAGAACTCATGTAACAGAGTTTGGTGGAGTTGATTGAGGAAGTTAGTGGAGTTGTATTCAGTTTAACTAATCTAAACATAGTTGAGCTATTTGTATCTAGTTTAACTGATTGATACAATTAGTGAGAGTGGTGTGAATTAATTATTAATTAATTCACTAATTACAAAATCATTAATCAACTAAAGAATACATCATTTAACTTCAGTGCATGGACAGTTTCAGTGGAGACCAGTGGAGAGATAGGTGAAAGGGCAAGTGTGACTATCAGTTGTGACTATAAGTGATGCATGGTTTGCATCCAACACTCAATAGAGATGCCTATAAATACTGCGTGAGAAAGGTTGGGGTAATACATTCTCATCAAGAGGCATTCTTCAGCAGGGATTGCGCAGTAGAGGCAGGCTAAAGGCTGGCAAAGATTGGTGCATGGGATTTGAAAGATCGGGCCTGATTAGTGTGTAGCAAGTGGAGATTATACTGAGAGCTTGTGAGGAGATTTGTATGATGATTGTTACATGATCTCTATGACATATATAATATACATATAGTTGGGGTTTTCAACTTTAAGCTTTCCCATTACATAATGTGTTCATATGTGTGAATTTTTATGGTTTTAATGTGTGCATGCAATTGATTTTATTTCTGCATGTAATGGTCAATGGTAGAAGAGATTTTGTATTGTGCATGAAGATAAAATAGTGTGTGATCAGGAGAATCTCAGTGAATAATATATCAGTTATTCAAATTTCTACAATTAGTATGTTCACTTTCTTGATCTATTTCACTATCTTCAAAGTTTTCAATCATTGTCAGGAAATTATTTATCTACTCATCATATTCAAAGACCTGTCAGTGTTTAACATTTTTAGGGATTGAGGGTCTATGCCTCAACTCAATCTCATACCTCAGTTTCGGATTAATAGGTGGCTTGAAAGTACTCGCTGCAACTGCTAGTGAATCTGCCATTTTGTTTTCTTCTCTTGGAATGAATTGAAGGTTCAAAGCTTCAAAATAATTCTCAATTAGGTCCCATACTTCATTCCTATATGATCTCATCCTTGGATGTTTGGTTTGACACATATTTTTAATCTATCTTATAATCAACTCAGAAACACCAAAAATGTAAATACAGTGGATTCCCATTTTTTTAGCAGTTTGAAGACTCAAAATTAATGCTTCATACTCAACTACATTATTTGTTGATTCAAATTCTAGTTTAAAAGAAAAAGGAAAAATATTACCTTATGGAGATATCAGTAAAAATCGAGCTCTTGTGCCATCTTTTGAATAGGCACCATCAAAATAACACTTCCAAATTTGTTTGAACCCATCTCATTATGTACAATTGCTGAAGAGAGCTGCTTCTCTGAGTCTTCAGCAAACTCTGCATCTTCATGCAGCATAAAACAAGAAAGATCTTCCTTCTCTTGACCATAGATGGGGGAATTTCCTGCATCTTTATTTGTGGTATTTTTAACAAATCTTGTTTCTCTATATAACCTCCTTTCTTCCCCATGAATACAGGAATAATAGCATATGTGAAGTCCAATTTTAAAACACCTCCAATTTTCGCTCCCTAAGATCTGGACAAAAGCATACCAAATCTAGCTAGAATATTTGCAACCACTACATCCATCATGATACTTTTGGCGGGAATTTGGGCCAAGGATACCACCATGTCTTTGATTTGCCCAACACACTTCACCCTTTTTGAATCAAATGAATATAGGTCTCTATAGCGCTTAGTAATTTGTAAATTCAATTCTTTCATTACAAATAATGGCATGAGATTATGTGATGCACCAGAATCCAACATACAATTATGAGGAATAAAATCATGATGAAGCAGTGATATATAAAATGGGGGAATATGTAATATTCCTAATTAGCCCAAGCTAATAGGAATATTTCATTTTTCTTTGATTTTCTTAATTGGTGAATAAAATATAAATGAGGACATATAAACTCCTAAAAACATAAAAATAAATCAATGCCCAATGTGAACAGAGGCAAATCAGGGTTTTCTGAATAAAATACACTTGTATGTGAACAAGGATTGAGGATATTGACTGGGTCAACAGGACCAAATCACAGCACTGTCCAGATGCATTGAACCTCCTTGTTGATCAGCGCTATTCTAGATGGGGGATATTCATGTGAAAAGAGTTAGGGTTTTGAAAGTGGTTTAGGGTTTCTCAAGATCTCATCTTATAAAAGGAAGGGGAAGGCTCAAGATAAGGTTGTTCATGATACTATATTTTCATAGTATATTTTCTGCTTAGACATAACTCATTCTCTTGGTTTTTTAGCATAGAATTGTGAGGATTTCCTATTTATGGATTCTCTCTCCTTCCATTGAGTAGCTCTTGGAGGGAATTGTACTAATCTTACACTATCAAGCATTTGGCCAAGCTCCATCTCCCTTAGAAAGTGTAAATATTGTTGGGGTTTACTTGTTTCAGTGAGCTGCAGCAAGTGGAGACTATAACTGCTCAGATCTAGATTATACTAGTGCTTCTTCTCAGTGAGTGTGTATTTTAACCTCCTGGAAGAGTGTATTAGTAGTGTGGGCTTCAGATCTGGATCTTGGCATCAGGCCAACCTGTTCTTCAATCTTACAGATCATTTCATCTCCCTATACTGCGTTATTTCCAGCTACAAAGTTGCAGGGTATTTCGGCATTCATTTCAAGAAGTGATCTCTGGTGGATGGATCCTTCCTTCACCGTGGTGATCCATGGATTAGCCATCTAATCCATGTCTAATTCAGATCTTATTTATTTATTTTTATGTTCACTTCATATTTTTTGAATCATTCTGTAGATTTTCTGCAGTAAAACTCATATCTACTCTTGTTTTTTCATGTAATGCTGAAAACCCCAAGGGGTATGTATAATAAAGACATTTCTACATATGGATCTGTTGTAGATATAATTTTTGATTTATTATCTTTCTCTATATCTAATTTATGAGATAATAATATATTATACTACGTTTTTCAGATCTAGATCTGTAGATCTGCACTATAATGCATTGTATCTCATGAAACCCTTGTTGGGTTGTGCTCTTTGAAGTGTAAAGGAGTTGGATCTCCATTTTTATCTATATTTTCATGTAATAAACTCCTGAACTGATGTTCATGATATATTGTATCTAAAACCTTCATAAAATCACGTTTCACAAGCTTCAGTTACTTCCTGTTGAGTCAAGTAATGGGGATTGGGCAATTTTAAGCCATATCGGGAGTGGGAGATCTATTTAACATAGCTAGAGTCATTTGTTTCAGCTAAAATTTTATATGTAAGTCTCTTATGACCTAAGATAATGGATCCCACCATCATTTTCCCTTATTTTTATGAAAATCTCTGAAATTGATGTTTTTAGGGCTAAAATAGCTGCTTTTCCCCACTTTGGGTTGAAGAAATGAATCATAATGTTTTCTGTTGTGCATATTATTGAATGAAATATGTTTTAATACCTGTTATGAGTTATATAGCTGCATATCCAACTCTTTAATACCTTAATGTATTCTATTTTTTTTGTAGAAAATCCCTATTTTGGGATATTACAGTGGTATCAGAGCATGATCTTTGGCTCAACATGTGATTTCTAGCTATCAGAAGGGGAAAGATCAGAATTATGAAGGGAATGATCTTGATCTCATCACTTTTTAGATCCAAGAAGGACCTCCCCAAGGAGGTTAAGTAGATGAAGAGTTGCAGTGAAACTCCTAGAGGGTTTCAAGAAGAGGAAGAGCCATGCACTTCCTATTCTCGAAAAAAAGAAGACAAGAGACATAAAGGAAACTTGGAATCTAAGATTCTAATTTAATACCTTTCTAATTACTAAGATAAACCTAGAGCGTTCAAGGTGACTCTAGCTTTACCTCAGTTCATTCAGCTAGAAGAAGAAACGAGACTCTACAGCCATGGAATGATGAGAGGCAATAGATTCCTATTGTCCACTTTTGATGGATCGCTCACATGTGCAGCAAAGGCTTGGGTAATGAAACTAGAGGCTTTCTTCCTACTACATCCATTCGTAGAAAGAGAGGCTGTAGAAATTACAGCGCTGCACCTTGAAGGTGAAGCATACACTTGGTGGTTCAGCCATTTGAGCCATGTAAGAGTGTCTACTCTTGTTGAGTTTTCTCAAAAGCTGATCAGGAGACTTGGGGAAGGAATATTAGAAAAGGAGAGATCCTCACCACCACTTGAGGAAGCATGTACCGGTGTTGTCACAACCTTGTAGGAATAGCCTTCATGTTCAGCATTGGAGGAAGCCAACATAGTTGAGGGAGGAACTCTTGCTCCCACATTTTACCAAGGTATGTTTAAGTTTCCATCTCCTGTCATTTTAGCAAATATTATGGAGGGATATACATCATTGCATGCTGTTGATTTAGAGAAGCGGAGTTGCATTGCGTTGTATAAGAGTAGTGATGACACTTTCTCAATGAGCACTCCCCAACTCAAAGAGAAACTTCTACCTGCAGTAGATTCAGAACCTTATTGGTTTTGGGAGGCCATTGATGGAGAGAAGGTCTCATGGAGAGATCTCATGGGAGGTGCACTTCAACACATCCTGGAGTGCAAAGTTCTTTAACAGTTTGAGGAGGAATTTTCCTTCTCACACTTGGATCTTCATGGATTCAAGTAGGAACAGATGGATGATGGAGGACATCTTCGGATGGATAACATCTCTCATGTTTGTGTTGGACACTTCTTGAGACATACACATCATGATGGGAGGTTTTTTCCTACAACCTATTTGGGTCCTTATGGGATCAAATTGATCCTTGAGAAGATTGCATTTCAACATCCCATGAAATGCCAGAGCGGAAATCTAATTTGGGAGAATGATAGTCTTCCTTGGGAGAGTGCTAAGGAATAAAAAGATGGAATCCACCCACATGTGGATGAATGGATGTGGATGGTGAGCAAGAATCTGGAAAGCTACTTGCATATCTATGATACTAGGCAGCAGGAGGCATGGCTGCGTTGGATACTCTTGAAAGAGTTTGGCCATCATCCTCTTTCTAAGGGTATGTGGAGGAAAGATGTGTGGTAGGATACTTGCATCATTGTGTAGCAAGGAGTATGGACACATTGTGTTGACGTAACATTCTTCATGTCAATCACCATGTTTTCACTACATGATTGGGATGATGGAAGTATGAGAAGGCAAAAAAATATTTTGTTGCTTGAGGTGTTCTTGGGAGAGCAAGGGAAGATTTTCTCTCACAGTTTTCATGATGTTGCAGGAGTAGAAGATGGAACTATCACAGTGAAAAAGGGCTACTCCTTGGCCTTACATTCTCAAGAATTACTTTCCCCATGGCAGAAACTTATTATGTGTAGCAACATTATGGGAGATGCCTTTGACATTCTGCATGTCAAAGATTGGAGCTATGAGTTGGAGAGAGCCTATTTGGATAGGCCAATAGCATTGACACTTTGGAGATTGGGTTTATTGATGGAGTATCCCTAGGATCACTTCACACTTGATGCACTTGATGGGCAAAGAGGAGGTAAGGAAGATGAGGTAGTAGATGGGGACATCTATTACTATTATGTATTCTTCTTGTCTTGGGTTTCCAAGCATAAGGGAGAGGATTTGCAGGAAGCACTTGGTTCATTTCTCTTCATGGAAGTGTGCCAAACCACTATGGAGGATCCATTCATGGATCCATGTGTCTTCTTACTTCCAACATATGGTGAGAGCTTTGTTTTTGCAACACAATATTTGCATGCTCTTACCATCTCTTAGCAGTGCATTGCTCCAGAAGTAAGCAAGCTCTTGATTTTGCTCCATGACCAATGTTGGGAAAAACCATATGATGGAGACAGTTATCTCTTATGTGGCATTGGGCAGATTTTTTGTCATTAAATGTATGTTCAGATGATTCATATGATTAACCATGTATCAAGAAACAATTTTCCATGTATTCTTCTGAAGCAGCAGTTTGAAAAAATGTGTTGTTACCACTTGGGAAATTGTTATTACCTACCATCCCCTTATGAAACCATCAGTCATTCCCCTGTTTTGATGCCAATCATGATCCCACATGCTGATGTTTTTTTTATCTTGATGGGAGACATGATGTTGACTGAGGCACATGGTTTGTGTTAGGAATCTATAATTTTAGCAGATTGGTGAGACTAAAACTGCAGAAGCAACATTGTTTCAACCACTTTGGGATTCTAGGATCTAGCCCTCCTGAATCTGAAGAGGGATCTCTCCAATAAGTGAAAAGATGGATTTGTCTTTGAAGTTTGGGGTAATGATATTAGGCTAGTTATGAAGGCCTCAGGTTTGTCTTGTTTTTGTATGGTTGAGCATGATTATTGTTTGAGGTGGAAAGTTATAAATGTAAAGAGTTTCAAAGGTGAGAAGTTGCAAGCAGATAGAAAAATTTGTGGCTAGGAAGATAGATAATTGCAGGTTTTAGTCCATTGGGCTATGGAGTCATAATAGGGTTTAATTGGAACAACAAGAAGCAAGATTGGTCCATGGGGAAAGTCATCTATGTCTAAGGATCTCTTTGAAGATTGATTTATGGAATGAAATGATACAACAAGAAGGAAAATTAAACAGATGTAGAACAGAGAGCAGCCCAGGATCTGGTAATTACTTTTAAACTAGCCAGCCTTTGACAAACACTTAAGAAGAACATAAAAGAAAACTAGGATCTGGTAAGTATTTTTAAACTAGCCAGCCTTTGATACACTTTCAACAGAAAACATTTTAAAACAAAGGGAAACTTGAAGGCAACTGTTGGAGTAGAAACTAGCAGGCCGGGCTCACCACAAATCCTCTCCTAGCTCTTCTTTACTTGGTTACTTTCAAGACAAACACAAAGATGACACAGAATGGCCTAAGATCTGGTAAGTACTTCTAAACTAGCCAGCTTTTGACACGTTCCAAGGGAAACATCCAGACAACCTTTGGTGATAAAACTAGGACCAGGGCACGTCATATCTTCCATAGTTCATCTCTACTTGACTAGTACTAAACATAACTTTCAAGAAGAATATTCAGCTATGGCAATAAGACGAGGGAATGCCAGCATTCCTATGTCTAAACTGAATTAAATCATTCCCAAATAACACAGATTGGAAGAAAACATTCAGATAAAGATTTTCAGTTAGAGAAGGGTACTGATATACAGTAGGTCCTAACTCTATGCATGTTGTTCTTTATAAGAGAAGATGAAACACAATGAAAACAGAAACAAAATGACAAGTTACAATGAGAAAAACATCACCGTCAACATAGACCGGGATCCCATAAATCAGCTTGTATTGATGCTCCAAACTAGTTACAGCTTTAAGTCCAATGCTTTAGTTTAGCAACCATCTACACATCTCAGCCTAACCTATCTATCACCAACAGAGCTCCAAGGGCTAGTGAACACTATTTATAGATAGAAGTATCAAGCTCAATTACATTTCAATGTTCTACAACCAACCCCTCACTCATCTTTTGCAGAAGTATATATAGAAGAATGAGGAGGTGAGGTCTGATAAAAGATCTCAAAAACTAAATAATACAGACTTAAATGGCTTCTCGGCCTTTGAGGGGCTCAATGAAGAAGCTTACATAGGTGTCTTCTGTACTAAATGATTTACATAAAGATTTAAGCTCGGTGGGAGCTTTTGTTGACCTTTGAGGCTCTGTGTGATGTCAAGGTTACTCTGCTGATATTTTGTCATTAGTTCATCCGCGGAATTTATCCTCTGGCTGTGTTGTGAGGCAGATATTTAGTCTTGATCAATAACTTCGGCCTCTGATTGAATACTTTGAGGCAAAGGTGGCATTCCGGTAGCTGGGAGGAATCAATTTTCCTCAGATGTGGCGATGGAGGCTTTCTGTTGATAAAATACTTAAGATTTTCTTCAAACTGTGTTTTAATTGGGGATTAGGCTTTTGATAATCATTCTTAGCTGTGATCCCCACAAATTTGTCTTCAATATTCTGTCCTGGTAAATTTTTATCTTTGATACTGATACTCTTTGACTGTGCTTGATTTACTGTGTTTTTTGCTGATGTGCAGGGCTGCGCAGGGGTGATATGGCATCAATGCCTCATGAATCACCGATGAAGCGTGAATTTTAAACCCTGCGAATTATTTTCTTTGGTGAATTGAAGGCAGGAGGATTGTCACCCTCTGCCTTTGAAATTTCTTCAGTCATGGCAGAAAAACCATTTAAACCCTGCAAAATACAAAAAACTATTATAAAATCCTACATGTATAGATTCGCTGCTTCAGAAGGCACGTAGAGGGAGCATGGCCATTGGATGGCATCATCCAACGGCTGAGATTGACCGAGAGAATTCAAATATAAGGCGGAAGAATAGTTTAAATCAGAGTCATCGATCACGCAGAGATCGACGGTCAGGAGCGGAGGCGAAAAATAAAGTGACAGGGTCACTTTATTTGGAAAAAACAGAGAAAATAGGTTAAAAATGGTGTGTGGGGTTCGGGATGATCGTGGGCCGTCGAATGAGATCGGCCCACACGATCAACGGTGGAAAAATAGGCACCAATAAACCTTAAAAACACGCCCAGACTTCAAAATTTAATTAAACCATGCTGAGTAAAGATCCCGGGTCTGGATTTTCTGACTGGATGAGAAAACATGGAGACCCGCCCCAATAGAAATTTTCAACGTGGATGCTAATGTGGCACTGGGACCACCGGCACTGTTGTGGACGAGGGGACCGGGCGATGAAATATGGGTCGTTGATCTATAGATCAGATCGACGGCAGAGATCTGTTAAACACCGCGCCGCACCCTGGTTAACTGTCGGGCTTCTTTGGTGAGCGATCTTCGTCCGATGAGCGGCCTCAGATTGAACGGCGCGCATTAATATCCCGCCCACTCCATGTCCAAACTTTAATGCACAATGAACGGCGGTTTCACGAACAGTGCTCAGGCCATGCATCAACAGGTGTGTGGAATCACTGCAAAATAAAAAATATCGCCCCACTCTCAAAAGAGGTGTGATGGATACCGCTTGGTTTTGCAATAGTGAGTGGATGGTAGGGACCACCGGGTGATGGATTGTGCGCTTTCGATCCGCAAATAAGATCGACAGCGGACATTGACTAGAAAATCGGATCGGCAGAAAACCTCAGGACATAATAAAAATGTCAAATTTATATAAATGAAAGGTTTGAAGTATTAATTTACATTGCAGCTTGGCGCCCGAATACAGGGCCTTTGGGCACATGGAAGATAATATGATCGGGGTTTTTTAGAGGAGGGGCTAATCGCGATCGAGCGACGCGATAAGCGCTTATAGGGCTGGCGCTCAATTCTGGCGTCTAGGCGTATGGAGGGTAGGGTTTAAGGACTTAGCCCAAGGGGCCTAAGTCTATAGTATAAAAAATATGATTTTGATAGATTTTCAATGGTCTTCAAAGGAATTTGTGGGCTTCGATAAGGCTAAGAAAGAGTCTTGAACCTTATCAAGGGGGTTTTGATGAAGGGAAAAGAGGAAGAACATGAAAATGAAGGATTTTATGAAAAAAGAAAAGGCAAATATGAGGTTAGTCTAGAAGAAGGGGGAAAAGGACAAGGGTGCTTGCAGCAATATTCTTTCTTAGGAATCAGCAGGATTTCAAAGTTTTTAAGACAGGTACAGTAGTGAAGCTTTGGTCAGAGGCATGAGGCCTTCAAGAGTCTTCAAGAGCCAACACTTTTTGCAACAAAATTTGTTCCTTGAAGGCTCCAAACAGTTTTAGCCACCTTTTGGTATAACAAATTTCACAGATGGCTAACATTTTGAATGTGTCCTTTTGGGAAAGAGATTCCCACATTTTTTGCAGTACATGTTCTAATGGGAACATGGGAGAATTTTTAGCACTCAACTTATTAGATGATTGATGGCAAGCAATGATTTTGGAGGGGAGGACTGTAATATTCCTAATTAGCCCAAGCTAATAGGAATATTTCATTTTTCTTTGATTTTCTTAATTGGTGAATAAAATGTAAAGGAGGACATATAAACTCCTAAAAACATCAAAATAAATCAATGCCCAATGTGAAAAGAGGAAAATCAGGGCCGTCTCATTAAAATACACTTGTATGTGAACAAGTATTGAGGAGATTGACTGGGTCAACAGGACCAAATCACAGCACTGTCCAGATGCATTGAACCTCCTTGTTGATCAGCACAATTCTAGATGGAGGATCTTCATGTGAAAAGAGTTAGGGTTTTGAAAGTGGTTTAGGGTTTCTCAAGCTCTCATCTTATAAAAGGAAGGGGAAGGCTCAAGAGAAGTTTGTTCATGATATTATATTTTCAGAGTATATTGTCTGCTTAGACATATCTCATTCTCTTGGTTGTTTAGCAGAGAATTGTGAGGATTTCCTGTTTAGGGATTCTCTCTCATTCCATTGAGTAGCTCTTGGAGGGCATTGTACTACTCTTCCACTATCAGGAATTTGGCCAAGCTCCATCTCCCCTAGAAAACATAAATCTTATTGGGGTTTACTTGTTTCAGTGAGCTGCAACAAGTGGATACAAGATCTACTCAGATCTAGATTATATTAGTGCCTCTTCTTAGTAAGTGTGTTTTTTAACCTCCTGGAAGAGTGTATTAGCAGTGTAGGCTTCAGATCTAGATCTTGGCATCAGGCAAACCAGTGCTTCAAGCTTACATCATAGTTTATCTCCCTATAGTACATTATTTCCAGTTGCAGAGTTGCAGGGTATTCTAGCATTCATTTGGAGAAGTTATCTCTGGTGGATGGATCCTTCCTTCACCGTGGTGATCCATGGATTAGCCATCTAATCCATGTCTACTTCAGATCTGATTTATTTATTGTTATGTTCACTTCATATTTTCTGAATCATTCTACAGAAATGCTGCAGCAAAACTCAAATCTACTCATGTTCTTTCATGTAATGTTGAAAACCCCAAGGGGTATATATAATAAAGACATTTCTACATATGGATCTGTTGTAGATCTAATTTTTGACGTATTATCTTGATATATATCTAAGTTATGAGCTACTACTGCAATATAGTACGTTTTTCAAATCTAGATCTGCAGATCTTCACTATAATGCATTGTATCTCATGAAACCCTTGCCGAGTTGTGCTCTTTGAAGTGTAAAGGAGATGGATCTCCATTTTTATCTATATTTTCATGTAATAAACTCCTGAAATGATTTTCATGATATATTGTGTCTAAACCCTTCAGAAAATCACGCTGCACAAGCTTCAATTACTTCCTGTTGAGTCAAGTCATGGGGATTGGGCATTTTTAAGCCATATCGGGAGTGGGAGATCTGTTTAACATAGATAGAGTCATTTGTTTCAGCTCAAATTTGATATGTAAGTCTCTTATTACCTAAGATAATGGATCCCACCATCCTTTGCCCTTATTTTTATGCAAATATATGAAGTTAATGTTTTTAGGGATAAAATAGCTGCTTTTCCCCACTTTGGGTTGAAGAAATGAATCATAATGTTTTCTGACGTGCATATTATAGAAGTAAATATGTTTTAATACTTTTTATGATTTATATGGCTGCATCTCCAACTCTATAATACCTTAAGTTATTCTATTTGTTGTAGAAAATCCCTATTTTGGGATATTACAGAATAGAATAATCTACCTCCTCCACATGTGGACCAAAAGTGACCACTGGTTTTTCCTCTTGAAAATTCACAATATCACCAATATCATCATACTGAGAAATATTAATGAATTCTACAATTTCCTTCTTATAACCTGGTGTCCTAGCTAGCTCAAGTAGGGGTACTTGAATTTTGATCTTTTCTAGCTCTTTAGATAGACTGAAGGCTTGATGTTGTTTGAAAATATTCTCAGGTTCTTCTTGATTCCTTTTAGGATTATAAATATTTTCAGAAATAGTAACAACCTTCTCCAAATTATTAGTATCAATAGACTTATTTTGGGAAGTCTCAACCTGTTTTTTTTCATTTCCACTCACTGGATTCATAGGTTGTTTCCCCTTATCTAATTTTTTTACTAAGTTCTTTGGTTGTGGAGCTGCCATTGGAGAAGGGGTCGACTCTGTCTCTTTCTTCTCATCATCCTAAGTCCTTGTTCTCTTCTTTGATCTTAAATCATACTTCTTATGCAGCTCTGCTTGTATAAAATCTGTGAATTTCTTACAATACTCATCCATCTCTTCTTGATAAAATGACGCCTTAGCTTCGGTGCATTCTTCTTCACATTCTTCTTCTTCCTCATCATCTTCCATGTAAACATTAGATATATGATCTTCAACTTATTTTTTATCATCCTCAGCAGACTGTGAAGGTGTTGCTTCTATATACAATGGTGCCTGAACTTGATCCTGATCTCTTCTTTCCCTCTACAAAATCTGCAGGAGCTGTTTTCTAAATTGAGGATTCAAAAATGCTCTATTTTGCTGTGCAGGATTTTTACTGTCTAGCTCCATATTCACTAATTTATTTGAAAAATTCTTGATAACCTTTGTCATGTCATCAATCCTCTAATCCTGTGATGGTTCCTCTTTGGCCTTACCTTTCTCTTGAATTGACTGATTTTCTTGTGTCTTCCTAGCAGCAGTCATATTTGCTTCAATCTCCAAAGCATCGGTCTGGATTTGTTCAAGAGTAGGAGATCTCCTCTCTCTTAAATTGAAACTAAAATCTGACTCAAAAGCTCCAGAAAAAACAACCCTTGCTCCAACAGGAGGAGGTTTCAATTATGTGGGTAAACTATTATACAATTTGTTGAAACTTTTAATAAAATCATTCATGTTTTCATTAGAATTTTTCTTGATTTCATTAAATTCAGTTAATGAATAACCATGATCTCTTTTTTCACCCCATCTTTGGGCAAATTGCATCTATAATTCCTCCTAATTATTAATTGAGCCATTTGGAAAACCTTTAAACTATTTTCTTGCCTCTCCATTCAGAGACTATACAAAAAGTATCATTACTACATCAAGATGTTCAACATTTAGATTCTCAGCAAAAGTAAAAAACAATGGAAAGTGTTGTTCTGTAGTCACTTCATCTTCACTAGTAAAACGAGGAAGTAACTTGAGGTACTCTTGGGGCATGGCATGCATAGGTTGTGGAATATTTAACGGTGCATACCTGTTCATCAAGAAAGCAGGGATTGCCATTTTTATGCCTTGATTAACTGCTCCTTGAATAGGTGGGGATTGTGAACCAGCTGAGGATGTGGATAAATGGGGTGAAACAACTGATATAGGAAAGATGAACAATATAAGAATAACCAACAACTGTATTTGGTTGATTTTCTGTAAATGTGAATGAAATAGAATCAAAATATTGCTCTTCTAACCTTGGTTCTTGAAAATTAATTGGTGGGGAAAAGGATTCTTGTTCCGATAAAATGAGTTTCCAGGAAATATCCTTGGATTAGGGGTTATGTGAACTTCTGTCAGGTGCAGGCAGTGTAGCATCAGGTGTAGAAAACTTCTTTGGCTTCTGAAATTTTCTAGAAACCAATTACTCAGGATTAGATAGAATTGGTGCTTTCTATTGCGAAGTGTTCGACCTTGTATGTGGCCTTTTATACGCCATAATTATGAAATAAAAACACAACCTGATATTTCCTCGTCTCTGAACAACCAGAGGAAATATGAATAAAAACCCAGGGTATGAAATTCGATTCTACGTCCCCGGCAATGGCGCCAAAAAATGTTGTATCTTAAGAAACAATCCCTTGGTTGTGGTAAAAAATTAGTACTCAAGACATATATATATAATGTCAAATGGTCTTTTCTTAATCATCTTCAAAGATTTTTTATTAAACCCTCAAGAATCAAATGCAATGAATGCCTCACAATGCCATTATCTATTGATATAAAATGGAATGGTAAGAATAACATAGAGGAAGGAAGCCCAAACTGATATGTTGATAAACAAAATATATCACTTCAAACTTCAAAAAAAATTTAAGACAGGGAAAAGTTAAAATGAAGGAACGCTCATTAAATATTTTTAACTCTTATTCACATATGTAAAAAGAGACCTGCATCTTCATTACTTCATTTTATTCACAGAAAGAAAGTACAGAATGCAAGAAAATTGATCTTCATTCATAAATCATTTTACAATTAAGTACAAAATTTGCAGTAGTCTGAAGGTCCAAAACTCGGAACCTTTTTCTCTCAAGTCTTTTTCTTTAAATATAGTGTAAAGTAGTTTGTAACTATTGAAACTACTCCTAACTGCTTCAATTACTTAAAACTTCGTAAACTAACAATTTCATGTCATCGAAATTTCTTATTACAATTACATTCTCTTAAAAGAGATAAAATAAAACTTGAATCTTAATCTGTTTGCTAAATATGAACTGATCCTGTTGTTGTTGTATCCTCTTGATTTGCTTACTTGTCTTTCTTTGAAGTTGAGGGATCTTTAGGGAGAACAGTCATCCAGGCTCTACATTTCTTCCATACCTCAATGTTTGTCTTAGGTGAATTAATCAGCCTGTGATATTCCAATCTAAAGGCATTAATTATGTTGAATGATGGTTTCTCTGTAAACAAGGCCTTCACTAAACATAAAAGTTGAAAGTGCCTCTAAAGAAAATTAATCATTGTTGCTCCTTTTAGAATCTGAGTCTTTTCATGGGTGTTGTCCACCTTGCTTTTTTCCAATACCAGTAGTGGTTCATAGGAATCCCATCATAAAAGACTGCCTCCAAGGCCCCAGCATGATGGCAAACCTTCCCTGGCTCTTTTGTCATATAAATTGTCGAACTTGCTAACTGCTTCCTTAATATCTGTTAAGTTTTTCTCTGTAGTCTTCCTGCAGTCATTTTTAAAAATTAATTTGTTAATCTCTATAGCATATGAAATCCTATCTTTAATTTCATTCTCTTCCAACTCTTGGTCAGCCTTGGAATCAATGAAATCAATAAATTTCTTGGCCGAGATAGCTCTGTTAATTGTCTTCTGCTTGTCTGCCATAACCTGCTCCTCGAAATCTCTGATAATGCATCTTTATTCTGATGCAATAGTCAGAAAACCCCAAATTGATTTCATCTCTTCAATAATATCATTCTAGATAATATCCTTAGTCTATATCATAGATATAATTCCCTTCAAATTTTCTTTTAAAATTTTAATCTCAGCATCAGTTGTCTGGAAATATGTCATGTATTTATTGATTTCCCTATCTTTGGCTTGCATAAACTTTGTTACTGTCTCCAGATCATTTTGTGCCCTTTTTAGATCTCTCTCTTCCATCTTCAATTCAATATTCAATTGAGATATTTTTGCTGCTCGATCTTCATTGCCAAATGGTAAAATCAAAGTACAGGAATGAGAATCAATGTGATTATGTAATGACAACGCAATTTTCTTCAACTTAGAAATTTATTCTTATTTCTACAAGAGCTACTGAAGAAGGTTATCTTTCTCATTTTCCACTTCTTCCACCTCTCCTGCCATAGAATTCTCTCCTGTAGGTAACTTCAACTTTTTCTTCAACACAGAAATCTCTGATTCTACACTTTGTAGCAAATTTTGCACAACAAATCTGTCATTTGGATCTACTCCAATATTCACAATAATCTTCTTGAGTTCTTCATTCAGTGTTGTTAAAGCCCTAGAATTTGATTTCTCTAACTTAAGTTTCTTGATGACCTTCCCTAGCATGTTCTCAGATTTAAGAGACATTGCATTAGTTATGGTCAAATCATTCACTATCAGTTGACCAGTTTGCATATATAAATTTACGTTATAAAGCAGAGGAATATTTCTTACATCAACAATCAGATTTACAGTATTGAAATTATTGGATTACCCTATAGTCATAGCAGAGGGATTATAAAGATAAATATTAAACTGATATTTTTCAAGATCCATGGCAGTTAGCAATCTTGTTTGATCTGGAGTTATTTGATACTCAGCCCGTACCTCCATGCTAGCCTTCATCTTCTGATTTCTTTCAGAAATCTAAGCAAATACTTTTTTAATCAAGGGTACTTGCTCCTGAGCATCCTCTTGTCTTCTTGGTGAGGCTGGGACATTTTGCTCATCTCCCAATTGTAGTGAGAAACTAGGTTGAGCACCTGCTAAGTCTTCATTTAGCTTTTCTCTCTTTTCATCTCTCTGCTCTTCATCTTCTAAATCAGTCACTGCTTATTTAATCCTTTTGTTATATTTCTCAGATATGACAGGAGTTGTATATTTGAGCCAACAGAACCTGCAAAACCCTTATTTGATAGCTTTTCTATGTCATGTCTACTTTCATTAACAAATGCTAAATAGCCATTTTCAATTCTCCTATTTTAAATCACTTTATGGGGGTCATAATCCCACTTATCTCCTAAGAGCAAGTGCATTCTATATAACATCATTGTGACTTCATTAGTTGTATGTCTCATATTGACTATAAATAGACCCACAGACATAGGTAGCTTAAACATATGACCCTTTTTCATAGGCACAAAATGTATTTGGTCAACATTTAAACTCTGCCTAATGAACTCCAAAGCAAATAATCTCATAGGCACAAATACAAGAAGTATATATGGTTCTACCGCAGCCCCATAAAGTCTAATTTCTGAATAGTATTAAAAAAATTACCAATCACAAAACTTACAATTTGTTCCCGGTTGCAAGAAATCTTGAGCCTTTGGCAAGAAGCATGGGGGAGAAACCCCATTCAGAATTTTATATGCAGTAGACATAAAATGATTTTCAAAATCAAAAACACCCTCTTCATTCTGTTCTTTTCTTACTATGTCAGTCCAAAACACTACTAACTGCCTCTTTTTATTTATATCCATGATATTTAACCCCAGATACAAGAATTATTCTACATTTTGATATAAAAAGAGATAAATAATAAGAGAGGGGAACCTGAATGACCCAGTCAGTGATAAGCTCATGAGCTGAGTATTGACAACTTCTTGCCAATATGAAGGAATATCCAGCACTACCCCTAACTTCATCTTCAAAGCAAACATTTCCAAAATTGATTTGCTAATTGAGCTGTCATCTTCTTTTCCCAATATCTTTGAAACTCACTTTAGCACCGGTTGGACTTCTACGTCGAAAATTTCCATGGAGAATTTTGTGTTTTCAGGTACAAACTGCTTCGTATCTGGATTCAGAAAAGAGACAAATTGATTGAATTCTTGACCTGAAAGACTATCATAATGTGATATCAATGAATCATTAGTGAATTGGACATAGGATTCTGACTCAGGGTAACATAGGGCTTCACGAATTAATAGGGCTGAGACTCGCAAGACATTTTCTCCTTGAAAATTCATTACAGAACACTTTCCCGAGTACATGACAAACACTAGCCAATACACAAAATCAGGAAAAAGGTGCATTCTTGGAATGCATGCAAACAGTACACCTGCTCTGACCATGATGATGAAAAATAGAGAGGCTTTTTCATTCAGACAGACCTATTGATAGAACTTGTAATGTTCCCAAATTTTAGCCTCAATCTAAAAGGAACATTCTAGTTTGCATATTTTTATTTTGTTGAATAAAATGGGTAAGGAGACCCCTTAACCCCCTTAAATGGAGAAATAACACTCCTTGTGTGAAAGGAGGGTGAATAAGAAGCTGTATTAAGCACCCAAGGGTGTGAATATGATCGGGATCACTTTGATTTAGTCATCTTTGACTAATTCAACAGCGATGTCCAAGAGGAGGAATCTCCAGGACAAGGCAGCGCAGTTTTAGAGGAGGCTCCACTTGCATGAGCTAGGTGGAAAGTGTGGATGGGACACATGGTGAGAGGAGTTCATTTTATTTATAAGGAGGATATGGCAGCCCATTTTCATTATGATTTTGGTTTATCATTTTCGTATGGTATGATGAGACTTGCATACCCGGGCTGTTTAGCAGGGTTGTAGTATTCTTGAGCACAAGGGTGTTCCTAGTCGGGAATCCCTACCTCATCCTCAAGGAAGGAGAGGGTTTTGAGCTCCATTTCCTCATTCTGTCATTTGGCCAAGCTTCCTCCTACAGCTGCAACATTTTCCTGTTGGGCAGAAAATGTTGTGTTGTTGGGTGCAGCAACAAAGGAACTCATAGAGTCATTCTTTGGCTTGTTATTCGGTGGATAGCTTGTCTATTCATTGGAGGAGCAACAGAGGAGACTCTCGGGATTATTTTCAAATATTTGGCACCAGGCCAATCATTCACCATCTCTCACAGCGCATTCTAGGGTTGGAAATGCGTTATTTTCATGTAGGCAGTGTTGGGAGAGTTCATAGAGCTCATCGGGAGGATTGTTCTTGAGTAGAGGGACCAGCCTTATACTAAAGAGCACCATTGGAGGAGGGCAATCCATATTTTAGATCTGCCATAGCCTCATCATATGTATTCAATGTTGCAATGACATATTAACCCTAGCAGTTAATTGTCACATTGTATTTTTGTCTCCCAATCCTAGCAATCCCTCCTGGATTGGCTAGAGACTTTGTATTGGATCCCATATTTCCATTTTTGGGAATTTCTTTGTATCCTTCAGCCACATTACCATTTTTTATGTATTCAGTAGGTGCTTCTCTCATAGATACTGCGCAGTCACTGCTCTCCGACATTTTGTGTAGTTGCAGCATCTCATGTATTTCATAGTCTGATCATTGGATATTGGTTCCAATAGCTTGAGTGGCTTGTCCCTCATGACTTTATTGTGTATTATTACTGATATATTAATATAATGATGGCTGCATAACATTTCCCTCTTATGTTGTATTCATAATTGCATAGTTTCATGATTGTGTTCATATATTGTTGTAGCTCACTCTTTGAGCATTTCTTTGAGATACCCAAGGGTAGGAGATTTGAATAACCCACCTAGGGTTATTTCTCTAAGCTAATATTCTGGAAGTATAATGTACGAAGGATAAAAAAAGGGATCCAAGTCCCCTTTTTTCTTATTTTTGTATTGGCTTCCTTACACAGTGTCCCTTTGGACCATATTGCAGAAATTCCTGAAAAAGGGGATATTACAGAACTGGAGATGATCTAAAGAACAAATAATATCTTTAATATCCCTCTCAGTGTGCATGAGAGGAATGTGACTAGATGAACCTGAAAGAGATGAACGCTTGGCCATAATTCTTCTTGGGGTGGTGAAAAATGACAAGGTGGTGAACAACAAAGGAAGACACAGACACAGACAAATTGACAAATATAGAGAAGCAATAATAACCTTGTGAGGATAGGGACAAATTTTAAATAGGTGGCACAGGGTTTGTGAATTAAATGTTGAGTTTATGTGCCAAAATACCGTTAACGGTACCATGACGTGGCTACTAGCTGTCGCCAACCAGTTGCTTACGTCATTGCTGGAGCCTCGACGGTGTAGAGAATTTATCAGGGTCATGCCTCCATAGTTAATCTTGGTCGTAGATCTTGATCAGCCCCGCAGTCAACTGGGTTAACTGTGGAGGCACCCTCCTTGTTAACCAGTGTTCTGAATGTGCCCACGGGTTGCTACTTTTATTTCCTGCGAGATGAATCATCGAATCCCGCTCATAAACTTGCTCGTTTATTAACTGAGCGCTGGGACCCTCTTTCATGAAAATTTTAAAGTATTAAACTTTAAACTTATACAAAAAATATTACATATTTTATGCTAAAGTATGAGAAAATTTGTACTTTAACATACATTTTCATAGTTTTCTATTTTTTTGTATTTTTGAAAAAATTAAAATAAAGGATATTGCAAATGAGCCACAACAGGGTTGATAGATTAACCACCAAGAAATCAATTGGCATGTCACCATACCAGTTAATATATGGAATGGATGCAGTTTTCCCAACATCCCTAGGAGTGTGAGCCATGAAGCTCATTCAAGAAGTGCAGGCTGAAGAAAATGATGTGCAAAGAAGAATAAGCCAGACCATTCAACTGTAGCAGTCCAGAGAAGAGGTGTACAATAGAACCCAGGTTGTGCAAGAAAATATGAAGATGATTTTTAACAAGAGGAAAAAATCCAATGATTTCAAAATAGGAGATAAAGTGCTGAAATGGGACTCCAGGTGAGAAGATAAAGGTAAGCATGGAAACTTCGATAACTTATGGAAAGGTCCATACATTATTCATTCTTTCATAGGAGACAATGCCTTTTTCTTGCAAGAAATGGACAGAACATAGCTGTTTGGAGGTCCTGTCAATAGCAGGATGCTAAAACACTATTTCTACTAAAATAGATAAGAATTTGATCATTGTAATTACCATAGCATTACAATTTTGGACTAGGTTGAACCCTGGAGTGAAGGCCATAAGCCTATTATTATAAGAAAGGATATATATAATTTTTTCTGAAAGTGTTGCAAATTAAAGCGCCACTACTATTGAAAAAAACTTTGTGCAGTCATAAAGCTTAAGCATGATTGTAAAAATTTTGAATTTTCTGCTGATAGGTTAGAAAATGAAAATTTGCCAAACCATTTAATCTTGGATTATCAATAGGTAGGTAGAAAATGACATTAGTTCAATATCCTAATCTGAACCAATAGGAGAAAAAAGGGATAGGTAATAGGTTAACAATTCAAAAATAAAATGATGTCAGGGTTTGCAAGTCTAAATGCACCTCAAAAGGAAGAAAAATGATTAGAATCATAGGTTGGGTAGGTAGGTGTGCAAATGAGATCTTAATACTATGAACATGTCTCCAGTTTTCAGTTTCAGGTTGTTTTTTCAATCTCAGGATCAAGTGTGTTTCAGGCCTCGGATTGCAGAAAGCATCACCATCAGCCCAAAAGTTGCAACCACAGAAGTTGCAGCAGATCAGGTTGCAAGGTCGGGATCAGTCCCAATGGATCATGGCCACTAGTCTACAGTGTTCTTGAAACCTCCTGAAGAAGAATCCATCCCCATTTGGAGCCACTGTTAGACTCTTGTGTTTCATAGTATCACAAGGTGACTGATTATTGATTAGATTTGTCATTTCTGAAAATAACATTCTATGGCTATAATTCATTTTCAAATAAAGAAAGGGAACTCCTGACTGAAAAGAGCTTCAAAGGAATCAATCTGCCTCTCCACCCAATAGAATGAGGGAATTGTTACTGACAAGGTGTGATGGGGATCAAACTTCATTTCTACCCTTGTTCCATTTCATTTCATTCACCCTCTTTTCCCCCCTCCATTCCTCCATATTCTCCAATGCTCTGAATCCCGCTCAAATCCCCCAAAACCCACATATATATAACCTTTTTGGGCTTATTACTTTATAAACTCACTTATTATAAAGTTTCGGACTTTATTAATAAACTCTGCCACCCATTCCCCGCCATGCTTCCTTTTTCATTCCATTTTCCTTTGAAATACATTGAAACCTTACCTTTTTCCGACCTTTCCACTTTACTCATCCCCATTTTCCATTCCATTTCTTTTTAATTCTCGATCATGATCAAAAGTGGGCCCTCATCGCATTTCACAAAATTTACATATTTGGCATGGAAACTAAACTCTAAATGTTGCGATTGCGATATCACATCGCATTTGACTTACCATTGTGCGTGCCCACAAGTCAATCCATTTAGTTTTGCGACGTGATAAGCTGGACCCACCTCCGCAGCTCTGCTCCCACTTCATAATTCATTGTGATAAATATGAATATCATATAAATTCCATAATAATTATCGCCTTAAACTTCCCGCTGATTCAAAAATAATCCCCCGCATTTCGAAAAGTTTAAAGGCTAACCTCCACAAGTTAAAATATTTAAATTGCGATGCAACCCGAAACGTTGCTTGTGCATCGCAAGTTTTACCAGTTAGCTACTAAGTTAAATGTTGAAAATGCCGACGTACAATGTGCGATGCCCGGTGGGACCCAATCGCAGATCGCACATTGAAACTCTTAAATATTAAAGTGCGAAGGGTAAATGTTAAGTCTTGCGTCATGTGAAGCACGATGCTGGTGCCGATGTGATGTATTTGAGAGAAAAGGACTAAGGGATTTCAAGTATAGGTGAATGGTTTTTTATGTTGTTTTACTTAAAAAAAGGGTTGAAAACGGATGCAAGGGCTCGGGTAGAAAAAAGACAGAAAGGTTCGAGTCTAGTCCCACCTAACTGCCATGTCATTACCTTCTCCTCATCGCCCTCCATATTTCCTCCATCTCAAAGTAGCCCCTCCTCATTCGGCAGTCCTGGTGCACTTCACACCCCCCCTCAACTTTCAAGATTTAACCATTGGGGGGGGGGGGGGGGGGGTCCGAAATGGGTGGTATCACTTACCCCCTCCCTGCTGTGTGTCAGCCTTCCATTATTTCACACCCCCCTTCTATATTACCGCTTACCATCTAAAACCCCCAACGAAAATTTGCTTTCGCTCACCTCCAAATTGTCGTATTCATTTGGCCACTACCACTGTTATTGAACCACGTCCGCCAACAGCCATCCCTTTACAACCGATCATATAAGGTTTATGCGCCATTTATGAGGAAATAGGCTACGCAAGGTAGAAAGATTCGAGTCAAAACCGACAAGGGTGGTAAAAGGTAGGGTGAGGCTGAACATCATAAATAAAAAGATGGTAAAACTGATTCGAGCATTTATGCAGAGATCGAAAAACAGAGACTAAAAGAGCAGCAGGACACACTAGCATCGACACCAATCAATGAGAAGTGGCCATCACAGCACTAGATTAATTACTAAATGTCAGTTTTCTGCGAAACAAAGCCATATGTCAGAGCCTCCATTGGTTACCTATTTGAAACCATCACAGCCGCCTCCAAGCCACTTTTTTTATTCACGGAGAGTCGCCTGAGTTTTTCATTCCTGAATATTTACCATAATAAATTATGTAGGCGGCGTTCATCAAAGATTTTCTTTATTCAAGCCTTACATGGCCACATTTGTCTAATTTTAATTTTTTGTAATAAATAAGAATTTCCATAGTAGATTAGGGAAAACCAACATATTTTTTAGTTAAATACTGCTAGAATCCTGATTAGCATGGGTTGGATATTCTAGCACCTGTATTGTAAGAACTATTGTTGGAGCACTATAATTTTGAAGCTGGACGTCAATAATCAAAGACTTGTTACAGGATTCTTGAGTTGTGTTAAAATGGTGATGTGTTTCTTCTTCGTTTAAATGTTTATGTTGTTTTCTTTGTTGTGTATTTTCTCATCTAATTGTAAATAGTAAATTTTAAATTAAGATTCGTTGTCGGAGTGCCTTAATTATGTCTGCATTTACAATCTGAATGTTTTCTGCTAAAGTTTGATTAAAGGATTCTTAAATACCATTTAGTCACTACTGAACCTCACTCTTTCATTCACCCCATAATTCATATAGCTCCTGAGATCCATTTCCCACAGTTAGCTTGCCCTGTGATTTACTCTTGATTTTGATGTGCCATTCCAGCCTTTGACTCCATCGCCCAATGGAATAGCCTCTGCAGCCCTATCTGTCCAACCACAAAATCAATAAAAAAAATAACCCTCATCACTGTAACTATCCTAATATTAGTACTTATAAGCAGCAATTTGAATCAATTTAAATCATAAAACAGAGAGAGCCCTCTCTGAGTCTAGGAAGGCTAGGTCATGGACTCCAAAGCAGTTTGATGTTGTGCTTTATAGTTTAGTTTTTCCAATCTTCTAAATTATAGATTTCTCACAAGTTTGACCGAACCAATAGGTATTGTTCCATCTATGGTTCCCAATATTTCAAAATATATGCTCATCTTTCGCCCAGGTGTCCTGCACATATGAATTCCATGAATCTATTATGGGAATTTTTAGTGCAGTCCAAAAATACTCTTAAAACCCAATTTTTACAAAAATCTCTAAAAATTGAAAAACTTAATTTAATTACCTGAATATGCATAATAAGGCTAAAATGAGGCATATATGGATGATATAAGGTGGAATATGATGGTAAATAGGTGGATTTATGATAATAACAATTGACCAAAATTGAGGGCCAACAATCCACTCACGTTAAAACATGTCATGTATGTTCCTTGTTTAAAGAAGAAATGGTTTCTTTTGCTATGTTGGAAGATCATGGATATGATGTGATCTTCAGTGAAGGAAAGGAATTCCTTCATCACAAATCCATGGGATGGGTGAAAATGTTTGGGTTCAAGCAAATAACCTCTACAAACAGGATGTAGAAGATTATGTTGCATTGAGCACGAAAGCAAAGAGGGTGGAGAGCCGAGACATCGGTGAATTATGGCACATGAGATTGGGCCATCTACACCACAACAATAATTTGAAGATCATGCGGAATATTTCTACAGGACTTTGAAAGGGTGCGCCTGCACAGATAGATACATACAAAGGGTGTACATTGGGTAAGTATACCAAATCCACCTTTCACGATAAGGAAAGTCGAGCCAAGGCGATCCTTGAGAGAGTTCACTCAAATGTATGTGGACCATTATCGACAACTTCCACAACAAAGAAAAGGAATTACGTGATTCTTGTTGATGATTTTTCAAGAAAGTGTTGGATTTTATTCATGCAGAAGAAAGATCAATCATTCTCCAAGTTTTTTGAGGTCAAGGCACTTGTTGAGAAAGATACAGGGAAGAAGGTGAAGGCTCTGAGGAGCAACAATGGTGGAGAATACATATCTAACGAATTAAAGAAATTATGTGCCTCAAAAGGAATTCAAAGATAATTGATAGCGCCTCATAACACACAAAAGAAGAGGTTGTAGAAAGGAATGATAGAACTATTGTGGGAGTAGCATGAGCTATGTTGCATGATCAGGTCCTACCGTTGCATATATGGGAGGAAGCATGCAATATAATATTATTTGTGCAAAACATAAGTCCTCATTGGATACTTGGGATGAGTACACCAGAGGAGGATTTTTCAGGTAAGAGACCATATGTGTCGTATTTTAAAAATTTTGGTTCATCTTTTTATTTCCATGTGACCAAAGATGCCAAGAAGAAGCTAGAGCCAACATTAGATTTGGGGATATTTGTGGTGTACACTGATACACCTCACAACTATCGAGTGTAATTACCAACACACAGGATGAAAGTGGTCAGAAGAGATGTAAAATTAGATCAAGAGAAAGCCATGTGATTTTCCCTTGATTTGCATGCAGTTGAGGAGCTCTTGGCTCCAAAAGAAGAACCTCAAGATGTGGAGTAGCCAAAAGCAGAGGAACAGATAGTGGTAGAAACCACTCATGCAGAGCCATCCACCAGAGATGGAAGGAAGCACACCAAAGAGGCTAAATGATTCATTAGGGGAAATTTAAGGTCTAAAATGGGCCTCCTAAATAAATTATAAAATAATATTGGAAATAATAAAATAAGATTACATTGCATTATTAAATTTTAGAGGGAAAAAAGAAAAAACTATTTTTTCAACTCGTATTTTCAACTTGTCTCCCTATTGGTTTACTCAAATTTCGATCAGGAGCACTATTTGGATGAAAAATTTGATTCCTCATCCAAGGATTAGCCTTGTTGCATACATTTCATGGACACTTCTACATGAAAAATGAGGAATACATGAAAAATGTGATTGCAATTAATATTTTTAATGTATTTCTCATTTTTCGTGTAGTAGGGTCCATCAAAATTATGCAACATGGGTACTCCTTTGATGAGGAATTAAATTTTTCATCCACCGAGTACTCTCGCTCAAAATTTGAGTAAAACCTTAGGGATATAAGTTGAAAAAGTAGTTTTATTATTTTTTTATTTTTTTATATTTTTATTTATTTACCCCAAAAATGGTGAATCATCCCCCGTGGTTGACATAATCATCTTAATTCCTATGGTTATTATAAAATTTATTTGGTTGTAAATTTTTTTTAGGAGGCCCATTTTAGACCTCAAAATTTCTCTAATGGTTGCTAGATACAAGAGAGAATGTGTGAGCACCCACATCACAACGTAGGCATTGAAGGCCCCTAGAGTGATACACTTTATACATGGATCTTATGAGTGAAGTTATTGAGATAGAACCGTCCTCTTTTGAGGAAAAAATGCAAGATCCATTGTGGGTTGATGTTATGGCTGAGGAGTATGACTTCATTATCAGAAACAGTGCATGAGAAGTTGTCCCAAGACCAGTGGGGAAGTCAATTGTAGGATCCATATGGGTCTATAAGGTGAAGTAGGAAGCAGATGGGAGTGTGGAGAAGTACAAGGCCAGATTTGTGGCCAGAGGGTTCTCTCGGGTGGAGGGGATTGACTGTGTTGATACTTTTGCACCAGTCTCAAGGTACTCATCTGTCAGATCCATCCTTGCAGTCTCAGTGCAAATGGGATGAAAGACACATCAGTTGGATGTAAAGACAACCTTTCTCAATGGATTTATTGAGGAAGAGGTGTACATTGAGAAACTCGAAGGTTTTTATACCTTAGACGGGGAGTCACATGTGTGCAGACTCAAGATATCATTGCATTTTTGGCTTGAGGGGTCCTGGCCCATGTTCGGATTTAAGGTTTGCCAACAAACCACTATACTACTAGCCCTTTCAGCAATGACCTACTTGCACAGGCTGAGGTCTCACCCGAAGTAGTATGGGAGGGTACTAGAACCAGTTTTCCGCACCTTGAGAGAAAGAGAGTTAATTGAGACATCTTGTTAAGATCTATTATATTTTTGGAGAATAAATCTTATCGCAGAACCTTTAACAATATACTTGCAGAATGCAGAGCTCATAATGCACAGATAGCATAAATAAAGAATCTAGTACTAATCAGATCTCAGTAATACCTCC
The DNA here is from genome assembly GCA_034641835.2 of Pinus albicaulis. Lineage (NCBI taxonomy): Eukaryota > Viridiplantae > Streptophyta > Pinopsida > Pinales > Pinaceae > Pinus > Pinus albicaulis. The sequence continues at coordinate 237,458,376 of CM076579.1, read as the reverse complement.
GCATCCACGTGCTTATTAATCAATAGACGAAATCACCGTAATACCATAAACACAGCCAGTTCTTATAACACAGAAATATGATCAAACAAATTTATCATTCATTATCTTCCAAAATCCACTTACAGACCCAATTCCCTACCCACGCACATAGCCAGTGGGGTCTGCACATAGTAGGATTGAGGATTTCCATGCACACAACCAGTCGAAGTCCTTACCCAATGCAACCCAAAACAAATCTCAAAGGTTCGCAACTATCATAAATCTTACTTAGCCTGCCTCTAGACTCAATATATCCATCTATTTATAGAATCATAGCTTGTGTTATCCTATGGTCTACAAAATGTGGTTTTCGGACCCTTGGTATACCCTTTTTACCCCTTACATTTCATTGGGGGTTTGAACCACCCCAAACCCCCTTCACTAGACTAAATATCACAAAATTTATATCAAAAATGCAGCTAGGGGACCCCGTTCCAATAGGTCCCCAACACAATATTGTGACTCGTCCTGAGTCACAGCAGCCGTGGGGTTTTCATCTTTGCTTGGAGTTGCTTGATGGCATCAACAAGTGGGGGTAAAACACATTCGCTCTGAGCAGAAAAATTCTGTGAGATGTCCACCAAATTTTTTGAAGTTGGCCCTTCTGTTGCAGCGGTAACACTCTCCAAGGTCAGATTCAGCTGCTTGATCACTACATCAAAATCAAGGGATAACATGAGGGTTTCATCTGCCCAGGGCTTGACGTGGTCACTCAAGACCTTATTTTTGTGGCGGAGCCCCTCAAGGTCATCTCTAAGTGCGTGGCTAGCTCGTAGACATGCCAGGCATTGGGCTGGAATCAGAGTGGGCATCGTAGCCTCCATTTTCTCAATTTATTCTTCCTTCTAGCGCAGCTCTTGGGTAAACTCACACAGAAGAGGGTCACGTTGTACCGTAGACCATAACTACATAGCGGTCTCAAAAAATTTGGTGCCCTGGGAAATCTACGCCATAATGGTATTTTAAGCTTTTTTTACTAACGCATCTCTCTGGGCGCGCACGTCGGGAGGGGTCTCCAGTTGTAACTTACCTTGTAGTGCAGTAATATGCTGCTCCATCTCAGCTTTAAATTTATGCATTTCGATCCGAGATAATTTCAGGGCTGCGACTATTCCTTCAATATTGGCCTGCAGGGTGGCAAAGGCCGGGATGTCCTCTCTCACATCTTCACAAAGTCTGTTGATCAGACATTCCAAATCTGTCTGTTGCGCGGAGGCAAGGATTCACACAACATGTGCCTGGGAAGCCTCAGTAGTCTTCTCTGCGATGGTTTTCTTTGCGTCACTTAGCTACTGCTACGCCCGTTGGTCTCTGTGCCAGATTTTCTCGAAGAGGGAAGTAAGGAGAGCATGCAGTGCCCCTCCTTGAATATGGGCCAGGTCAATATGGATTTTTTCGCAAGCCTGGATTTGCTCACACAAACTGGGCAGACTCAGAGTGAATGTTGGGCCTAGCAAGGGGCAGAGTCGGCTCTCGGTTGTGGAGATCAATGCAGTGCTAGTAGTGGGCTGGCTCGCTTGATGCTGCCTCACTTGAACCATGCTCATCTACAAGGTATCAACTTTTAACTAGAGGGTGTGTAGCTTAGACTAAAATTTTGTGACCGTGGTCTTCTATTTCTCTTCTAGGGAAACCTACCTATCCTCCGAAGTGATAGTGACCACATCTGCAATTTTCTCCAAATATTCCTCAGTCAGGGTAACCTCGATCTCCCTACCGGGCCTCATAGCCCATAATTTTGTTTGCCGGCCCTTGGGGGCTCAGTTGTCCATTTTGTGCCATGCAAGGATCCATCGGTTTCCATGTCCTACTGTGACTCCTGCTCCACACCTTGGGTCGTATCTGGTGGAACCTCCATCCAAGTGGTGTCTTCCAAGATGTGCCCTTATTATTCCTTAGCAATATTAGGTGGGGTGGTTTTCTTTGGAACTGCGCTTGTACCAATAGTTTCTATTGCGATAGGGTCATCCTTCTTTGTAATATTCCAAAAATTTAGCCTTCAGCTAAATGGAATATTATAGTTTGCTTTATCACTAAGTAGGTGAATAAGTGGGTGGGGAGGCCCATAAGTCTTATAAGAAGCAATAAAAACACTTCAAGTGTGAAAAGACCCCTTTTCAACAACTAAATAAAGCTCCTCAAAGTGTGAACAGGGGTTGGATCATGTTGATTCAGTCAACTTTGACCAAGTCAACAGCGATATTATGGAGGAGTGGAGATTAATTTAGGAATAATGCAGTTTTGGAGGGAGGTTGATTTCATGAAGGAAATGACCTAATTGAGTGGGGCCAAGGGCAAGGAAGCTTATATTATATATAAGGAAGGGGATGGCAGCCATATGAGGTTATGTTTTGGATTATTATTTTGTATATGGTCTGTTTAGACTACTTGCATTCTTCAGTTGTTTAGCTAAGATTGTTGTGTTGTTTAGCACCGGGTGTTCCCGAGTGAAAATCCCACCTATTCCCTTGATAGGCTTCTTGGGAGAGCATTGTATTCAATTCCACATTTAGGTTTTTAAGCCAAGCTATAGCTTTCTTCATCAACGCAGTATCCGCAGGTTATTGTGCTAGGTTGCAAGGTGCAGCAGTGGAGGATTAGATCGGGTGTCTTCAGAGCTAGTTTTTCAGTAGAGGAAGGATTCCATCCATTGGGAGGCCTGTAAAGAAGCCCCTTGGGCTTTTTTTACATATTTGGCAAAATTCCAAGGAGGATATATCCCCTACAACTTAGTATCAGTTCAGATCTGTGTTATTTTAGGGAGGAGTTGCAGGGGTAGTTGCAGTGGTTGTTTTGAGAGGTGATTTATTCAATAGAGGAGAAATTATTTCATCCGAAGCATCTATTGGAGTAGATCTGTAGTTCTCTACATCAACTTCAGCCATATTTTCCCATTTCAGTTGTGGCAACATATCTTCAGCCCTAAGGCTACAACTTACATTGGCACATTGTGTGCACTTTCCGAAAACCCTCTTGGGTTGTCTTGGAAAGTTGATCTAGTGCCTAGATCTGTATGTTTAGATTCTATTGGGGCGTATATCAGTATTTTTACATCATTGTATCATCTCCAGCTATAGCTATGCATAATATAACTATGTTGTAGCAACTCTCCGACATTTTTGTGTTGCAACATTATCTCAGTTTTGAGAGTGTCTATGTATTGGAGGCTTGTGTTATCAAATTCTATGGTTTGTGACTCATTTTTTTGTACTTATTTGCTGCATATATGATCAATAAAGTGGTTCTATATTGGTCTCATGATTTAATGTCTTGCTGTTGCTTTCATTTTATGAGCTATATTGCTGCTATTTTCATTTTGGAATACTACAATGGTATCAGAGCATAATCTTGGCTCAGCCACTATGCTATCTGGAGAATAAGAAGAAGAAGAGATGTACAGAAAAAACAAAAAGAAGACTCCATTATTTGGAGGAAGAGAGGGGGAGGAGCTCTCAAAGCTTCTCTTTCAAACTATGTAGAGCATTAATTGAGATCTCAAGAAGATGAGAAGGGAGAGAGAATATCCAAAGGATTTTGGATCTAAAGAAAACTCTATATTTTCACGTGATGAGTGTGAGCATGCAGCCACACATTATGATTCACAGCATAGTCATATGCCCAAGTCTACTATGAGGGAGATGAAATAATAAGAAATGCCTAAGAACGAGACTCTTAGGGATTATCTGCAAGAATATGAATCTCAAACTAGGAGGTTCAAAGATCATATCACCTTCCAAGAGTTTTTCAAGATCAAGGTGGAGAGGATCAAGCAGCATGATGTGGGTAGATTCTTTCTATCTACTTTGATGGTTCACCTCAATGTTCAGCTAGGGCTTGGGTGGAGGAGCTAGACACTATTTGCATCAACACCAAGTTTCTGATATTGAAGCCATCAAAGTTGCAGCACTGCAATTTGGAGGTAAGGTTTATGCTTGGTGGATATTTGAGTCTTTCTCTTTAAAAAATGCACATACATCTACTTATGCGCAGTTCACTAGGAGGCTAGTGGAAAGTTTTGATGGAAAACATTCTGAAACCCCTTTGATGGAGTTAAACAAACCAAAACAAACCAAACTTTTGCATGGGTTGAAAGGATCTATAAACTCAACTCCATTTTAGAAAACTATTGAAGAGGCTCACATCTTGCATAATACTTTTCTAGAGGCAAGATCTCTGTCTCCTATTCTTGGACAAGAGGGCATGAAGATCCCTTTTTCAAAAGAGGATCCTCTTATTGAGAAAGTGACTCCCATTCATATTGAGGAAGAAAAGAAGGTTGGGGGAAACAACATTGTCATATCTAGAGCATATCTAGTACCTCATGTAGAGGTAGATGGAGCACTTTCTCCAACAAGAGGAATTCTTGTATCATTGCAAGAAGTTCCTGAGGATTTCATATGTGGAGGTCAAGGCACAATCAATGAACAGCATGATTGTGAAACCTTGCATATGGAAGGATAAGGTAGGTAGGAAGTTCAGCATCACATGATGAAGAGTACACACCCCTATCTATTTCAGAAGGGTGATGCACAGAAGAGGCAGACTAATTTGCGCAGTAAGCGTAGGGAAAAATTTGTCCATCCATATGTGCAGTCAACTCTTGACATTGATGTCTCATTGCATGGAGGCATTCCACCGGGCAGACCACCAGATCTGGAGATGATGAGAGATGCTTCACATGGGATTGCACCAGTCTTAGATCCTGGAGGGGTGGATACTTTAGAGGGGTCTATTACAGCGCAGAGAGTCTGGAGTAGACTCAAGGAGGAGGGATACATTCTCCCATTTTCAGAATTACCCACTCTCACTACATATTATGCGCTGACAGAAGTTGCTGCAGTGTTGGGGGATGGCACCACCATGGTGCAAGGGAGTTGCTCCATGGATTTGGAGAAACAGAGGATACTTCCTTTGAGGAAGTAATCCTCCATACATTGGAGTATATGGAGGCCACTCATGCTTATATTGGCCAAGATTAGGAGGTTCTTTTTGGAGGGTGGCTTCTCATGGGAGGCCAACTTCCAAAGACCACCACTTCTACTTGAGAATGAGCAGCTGCATGATGGGCATGGCATCACTTTAAAGGATTACTTTGGCATGGGGGATGTCAAAGGAGAAGACAACAGGATGTGGGGAGCTTCACATTTCAGATCTTCAGCACTGTCTCTTAGGAGGGTTGATCCATATTGGAGGTCTCAACTTTTGGTAGAGTACTCCAAGGATATTGGTGCCTACATGATTCTTTATGACCCAGAGGGGGATGATAGATACATGGTGGTTGATGAGGTCATCTATTCTTATGAAATATTTCTCTTGACTAGAGTTTATGAGCTCAAGAGGAAGCTACTACATGCAGCACATGTGGACTTTCTTTCCATGCACTCTGATGCATTTCATTATTTGATGGAGGAGTTCACTTGGGAGGGCATACAGCAAGATATATATCAGCATATGGAGAGATTCATAGCCCAGATGGTGATGGAGAGGTTTTCACAGCCACTTCCCTACTCATGGAGAGTGAGGGAGAGTTTCCAGTTGAGCCATTTCAGCTCAATGGCCAAAGTACATAGTAGAGAAGGCACATTTTTGCATTATGTTTTGTACTTATTTACTTTATATGAGCAGCATGTTGTACCAAGGAGCATTATCCCTTCTTTCATATTATGTTATGATGTACTTGAGACCAATTGCATCATTGAGGTTGGCTATTCTATTGGTGGTTTGTGGGGGAAGCCACATGATTCTTGGTGTGCACCATTGGCACCACATTTGACCTTCATGATTCTATCTTGTAGGATGATTGTGGTAGCAAACAAGTGGCTGAAAGGGCACTTGTTATTCTTTATTTGAGGTAGGCAGGGGATTCACTGCGCTGGTTCCATATGGGGAACTATGATCCACCTCCTGGTTTTCATATGGCAACTTGTTTTCATTGGTTTTTTCTTCTGTATTTTGGCGATGTTCTTATGTTTATGAGAAGCTTTATTGGGAGAGTGGCACAAAATTTTAAGGTGCCCATGGGGAGTATGATTTTCCCTACTTTACATGTTGCATGTTTCAAGAGAAACAATGGGCAAACCATGATTTCCATAATACATCTCTTTTCTTCATGTGGGAGGAGCCATTTGGAGAACTTGAGTTCTTGGAGGAGGCACTTCATGGTTGAATTGTTTGGTGGGGTAACTTGGGCCATTCTTGGAGGCCATGAAATTTCAGCCCAATATCAGCAAAAACCCCATACTTACCACAAATTGAGAGAGAAACAACTTGGATGGAAAAATCTAATCTCTCCATGCAGCCCCAATACATTGCATAGATCAGGGGTTGAGGATTTCTTTGATGAGCTACCTAGGATGGCTCATTTCATTTGGATGATAGCAACGGTATGGGAGTCTCTCATTGGGAATGAGTTTCCCAATTTTTTTCATCACTCCTACCTTAAGGAGGCAATTGGAAAGCAAGAAGGTTTCCACTTACACCTTCCACCTTTTCATGATGTGAACCATTGGGTTTTGCATACTTGGGAGGAACCATTGGAGGGAATATTTATTGCAGATTATATTGAGAAATTGTGGGGACTATTGATAAGGAGGCCAAAAAAGGAGGAGGGGAGGAAATTTTCTCTCCCTATACAGTTTCTTGAGGAAAATCAAAATTTTGGAGGCGAGGACTATAATATTCCAAAAATTTAGCCTTTAGCTAAATGGAATATTATAGTTTGTTTTATCACTAGGTAGGTGAATAAGTGGGTGGGGAGGCCCATAAGTCTCCTAAGCAGCAATAAAAACACTTCAAGTGTGAAAGGAGACCTTTTCAGTAGCTAAATAAAACTCCTCAAAGTATGAACAGGGGTTGGATCATGTTGATTCAGTCAACTTTGACCAAGTCAACAGCACTATTATGGAGGAGTGAAGATTAATTTAGGAATAACGCAGTTTTGGAGGGAGGTTGATTTCATGAAGGAAATGACCTAATTGAGTGGTAACAAGGGCAAGGAATCTCATATTATATATAAGGAATGGGATGGAAACCATATGAGGTTATGTTTTGGATTATTATTTTATATATGGTCTATTTAGACTACTTGCATTCTTCAGTTGTTTAGCAAGATTGTTGTGCTATTTAGCATCAGGTGTTCCCGAGCGGGAATCCCACCTCTTCCCTTGATAGGCCTCTTGAGAGAGCATTGTATTCATTTCCACATTCAGGTTTTCAGGCCAAGCTATAGCTTTCTTCATCAACGCAGTTTCTGCGGGTTATTGTGTTGGGTTGCAGGGTGCAGCAATGGAGGATTAGATCGAGTGCCTTTAGAGCTATTTTTTCAGTGGAGGAAGGTTTCCATCCATTAGGAGGCATGTAAAGAAGCCCCTTGGACTTTATTGACATATTTCACACCAGGCCAAGGAGGATATATCCCCTACAGCGTAGTATCAGTTTAGATCTGCTTTATTTTAGGGAGGAGTTGCAGGGGTAGTTGCAGTGGTTATTTTGAGAGGTGATTTCTTCAGCAGAGGAGCCATTCTTTCATCTGGAGGATCTATTGGAGAAGATATGTAGTTCTCTACATCAGCTTCAGCTATATTTTCCCATTTCAGTTTTTGTAGCATATCTTCAACCCTAGGTCTATAGCTTACATTGGCACATTGTGTGCATTTTCCGGAAACCCTCTTGGGTTGTCTTGGAAAGCTGATCTAGTGCCCGAATCTGTATGTTTAGATTCTATTGGGGCCTATATCAGTATTTTTACATTATTGTATCATCTCCATTTGTAGCTATGCATAATATAATTTCGTTGTAGCAGCTCCCCGAAATTTTTTTTTTGTAGCATTATCTCACTTTTGAGAGTGTCTATGTATTGGAGGCTTGTGTTATCACATTCTATGGTTTGTGCCTCATTTTTTTGTACTTATTTGCTGCATATATGATCAATAATATGGTTCTATATTGGTCTCATGATTTCACGTGTTAAATACTTGTTACTGCTTTCATTTTATGAGCTATATTACTACTATTTCCATTTTGGAATACTATAGTCTTGAATCCTAATTTCCATTGCAGTGGCCAAGTGGCTACGAGCCAATCAATTTCCTCATCAGTGACCATGTAGGGGAGCAACATCCAAGCTAGATCCTTGCAGCCCCGAATCTGCACATTGTGCATCTAACCTAAAATTCCATGATGCTCTTATACTTCTCGTACATTGTCAGAGACAGGCATGGCCAGGAATGAATTGTTGCTGCCAACGCACGGTCAAATAGCAACCAAAACACCTTGTTTTCTTCAATACGCTTCACATCCTTCGAATCCCACATGTTCGCATATCTCGCCCCTTCGCACATGTCTAGCTCGAGCTCAGGGAGGACTGATCATTTAGGGGCTTCCCATGCTACTAAGGCAATTATCAGTAACAACCAAGAGTAACAGAACGCCTTCCTGTGGTCTAGTGCCTCGCACACATTTTCCAAAAATTCAATGTAGAGGAATTGTGACCAATTAAAGCAGACCCCCTTTTCGCAGTGGCCAGCAAGCTGAATTACATAGGTGAGGACAGTTGTTTCCTAGCACTTGCACATCATTTTACAGGCCAGCATCAGGGTACCCATGCGCACTCTAGGGTCAGTGATGGTTCTGAATAGGAACCCCCTTTTGTTTTGTTCTACATGATAGTCTTTCCGCACTTTGTCGGTGATTTGTTGCTCATACTTCTTGCCGACATGCTCCATGGGATTTGACCCTTGCATGGGGAGACCAGTAATGTGGTTAATTAGGGTGACATCAATGGGAATGCATTCTTGGATCCACAAGTTGTCTTCATGGACCAATTCTAGTAGCTGTCAGACAACTAGGTTGGTGATATTGTATCAACCAAAATTGGGTATCCGCAGCAAGTTCAATAACCTCGAACCAACTAACCCATGCACCCACAGCATTGGTACTACCTTTAGTACATTATCATATAGTACCTTTTCGAGATATAACTCAAGTGCTAATTCTTAAAAGGCCTCAATGTTGGTGAGATCATGATCGTCGAACTTAATAGAGGGGAGATTTCCCAACACCACTTCGATTATGCAGACTTCATCCAGAATCAGCGGCATCTACAGATAAGAGTGAACAACATCAATATTATTGGGCATGCACACCGAGGGTCTCCTAGGTCGAACTTAGGGTGGTAGCCAAGTCAGCGGGGCCGCCAATAGAGCTTCTTCCTTAGCAGACAGAGGTCGCTTCACAGGGTTAGGTGAGAGGTCCTTAGGCACCTTCCAGGGGACTTTCACATTCTGAGGAGATGTGCGTGGCTTCACCGTAGCCCATTTCATAGATCTCCTTTGCCACTGCTCCTGGCCTTTTTCCTTATTCTTCTCCTTTCCCACCTTTTTCCCCTTGGTCAGTGTGGACACGACCTCTTCAACTTCCAGAGTTACTTCCAATACTTCATTGGATGTTTTCTCAGCAGAGGTCGTGGCTTGCGATGATTCAACGGGGTTGGTTGCAATCATTCTTGCTTGGAAGGAAAACTTAGGGTTGTTGCTATAAGAGGGGGTAACGTGCCCAGACATGAACAAAGTATAGTATTTACCGAAAATTTAGAGGCATAAGAATTGCGAGAAGTAAGGAACCCAATTCTGATATGCACTCCTCCTTTTATAGATTTGGATGGTTAACAACGATTAAATGAAACTTAGTTGGAACTTACCATCAAAGAAATGGTAAAAAATCCTCCAAAATCGCCGCATTAATTTCCAACTGCCCGCTCCCTTTAATGGTAAAATTGGATTTTTACCCAAATTTACTATTCCAATGGCTAGTTTTCGTAGTTGTGTATTACCCCTGTGTGCCCAGCGCACCCTTTTGTGCCTCTTGACCTACGAACGACCCCTGTGCGCACATAGGGCCTACCTTTGTTTTTCCTCTTGCTTACATGTAGCCATCTGGATACAACTACTCGAGCCATATAGTCATTTGGTATGTGCCGAGTTGGCCTTGTATGGTTTTAGACGACTACCATTAACGTATCCTGGCAGGGGTTCCCCGTGCAGCGTAGCAAATCTCACCGCACTGCCATCCGTAATTTTTGTTACTACATAAGGTCCCAACCAACGTTGTCTGAATTTCCCTAGGTGGCGTGCAAACTAGCTGTCATATAGTAGTACTAGCTCATCTTCTTTAAACAAATTATGTTGGATATGCCTATCATGTCAGGCTTTTTCCTGAGCCTTCTGAAGTTGCTGATGAACATTAGCAATGAACCGATCCTCTTCCAAGGTAACTAGCTATGCTAAGCGATCCTCCATGATTTCAAGCTCCGCCATGTTTGTAAAGGTCGCGATGCACAGGCTAGGGATGATGTACTCCATTAGCATAATGACCTCCTTCCCATAAACCATCCGAAAAGGCGTTTTCCCAGTCAATTTATTGCACGTGTTCTGGTAGGCCCAAAGTACAAACGAGATGTGTATGTCCTAATCACTTCAATCAAAAATACAGACCTTGGTAAGTGTCTGTTCCAAATTTTTATTGAAAGCTTCCACCGTTCCATTTTCCTACAGGTGATATGGGGTACTCTTCGCATGGTGGATCCAAAATTCCTTAGTCAAATCTTGAATTTTTTCATTAATGAAATGCGTACTTCTATCACTCATCAATATCTTCGGACAGCCAAACTTGGTCAAAATATGCTCAAAAATGAAGTGTGTAGCGGTATCTACAGTGCAATCCTTCACAGCTTGTGCTTCCGCCCATCTAGTTACATAATCAGTTGCGGTGAGGATGTAGCGAGCTCCTGTCTTCTTACCTAGTGGGTAGATGGGTCCGATAAATTCTATAGCCATTTATCAAATGCCTGCAGGGCCATTTGTGGTTGTAAGGGCATCTCATCCTTGCGTGAAGGTCTTCCCGTCCGCTGCCATGCATCGTAAGATTTACAATATGCGTGGGAGAAGCTAAGTTGTGTGGGCCGCCACAACCCAGCTCTTAGTACCTTCTCTACAGTTGCTTTACCTGCATAGTGACATCCTACCACTCATCCGTGGGCTTCTGCTAAAATGGCTTGTCTTTCATGCTCTAGTACATACCTTCGCAGCATCTCATCAGCTCCCAGCTTGTACAATTGGCTTGCAATGATGGTAAAGTCAGCTACACGAGTTACCAATTCTTTTTTCTATTGTACCGAGTATTTTTTAGGTGCTAGCCCCATAGCTAAGAAGTGAATAACATCTTCAAAGTGCTCATAAACCACCTTAATAGAAAATAGATGTGCATCGGGCAAGCCTTCTTCTATGTTAGTTGGCTCTTCACCACTCTCGATTCAGGACAAGTGGTTTGGTCCTGCATTTAGTCTCCCATGCTTCAAAATTATCTCAAAATCATATTCCTGAAACATTAGTAACCATCAAAAAATCTTCCCCCCCAACATAGGCTCATTGACTAGGTACTTCAAGGCTGAATAATCTGTGAACATATTGAAGTTCCCTCCCAGTAGATAGTGCCAGTAATTCTATAGGGCATACACCATTTCCAGTCCCTCTCATTCAGTAGTAGAGTAATTACGTTCTGTGCTAGAAATTTTTCTACTAGCAAACGCAACCGAGTGGTCAATGTCCCCTTCCCCGAGCTATGTAAGGACAACTCCTAGGGTGATCCCTGATGCGTCCACATGGACATGAAAAACCTTCACCCAGTCAAGAAATATGAGAATAGGTGTAGAGACCATATTTTCCTTGAGTAGCTCAAAACACTTCTGACACTCTATTGTGGACAATTTTTTCACCCCTAGAGACAGCCTAGAGTTGCTATAGACCAGTGCCTAGGACATCTTAATATAGCAAGGAGCTCATCATATAGCTTGGGTTGTCAATCCAAAATCTCTCTTACTATCTCTTGTTGAACAAGGAAATTAGTTTAAATGGGACCAATCTCTCTCAGAAGCTGATACAAAGATAAGAATAATGTAGGAACATCATGCAAAACTCCAATACAAAGGCATCAGACAGTTAAGAGGCAGCTTACTGCAAAGAGGGCCAGTTCAAATAATATGCCACAGAAATCAAATGTCAGAAAATGGATGCGGTGAAGAAACACGGAGAAGATAATAGTTAACATGAGGCTGATACCTAGATACACAATAGAACCACATATGGGCTTATCCAACTAAGAATCCATACATGACAATGGCGTTTTAAAAGCACCCTCCTCAAGTAACTAATATAGCAGAAAATGTGGATGAAATGAACACGGAACAGTATATCATGACTAGGCCTATTTAAAGCGCTTGAATAATCCAAGTATGGGCACCAACTAGGATGAATCCTTACTTAAGACCAGTGAGCCACTCGCATTCTAGAACATGATACAAGAAAATCAATAGCATGAAATGCAATGAGATTTTATATTAACACGTAAGAGAAAATTACATATTGTGAGATACCAAAGACCAGAATCCTCATTACAGTTATAACTCCTCCTCACTGAGACCCTACGGGCTCTGAACCTTCATACAGAAATGTTACAAGACGTATACAAAAGCCTTTTCACTGCATAGTTTGCTGATAGAAATCTGGAACCCTTCCAATGTTTTTCATCTAGGGATTTATAGGAGAGGTAGAAAACTCTAGAGAGCGAGGTAGGTGATACATATTTAATGATTTTATTTGAAACAAAGTGGCGGAAACTTTTGCGCCCTTGCTGTTAAATGACTAGGTGATGTTATCTTGTACTTTGAGATCTGCCCGCTGAAATAAATGCACAGGAACAAATCCCTTCAGGAATGCAACATAAGAGTAAATCTTCACGGACATTCTGTACTTTCCTGAAGAAGATTCGGCTGAAGTAACACCTTGAGAATATTGCTTCCTGCACATTATACCCTCTACCTTTAAATGCCTGAATTTGAATTTGAAACCTTTCATGTCAGACACTGAATTCATTGCTCCTTCATTAATATTTTGCTGCTGCTGCATTAATGTTTTCACCCGTGAAACCTTAGTTTGTAATGGCTCTGGAGGCTTGGATAGATTCTCAATCTTGTTGTTTTAATGAGTGTCATATCACAACAGCTCTCTGGGGCTTCCCTCCATAAATTTTTCTCTGAAAAATTATCTCCGGGAGAGGCCTCGGCCTTTGTAATGGAGGCGGAAATTAATGGTGATTTTCTTCCTCTCGCGCCCCACAAAATACACAAACTTTGTTAAGAAAAAAAATGCACAGGGGAGTGAATGAAGTGGAGGTGACTGAGGCAACAAGGTGGTGTGATAAGATGATGGAAGTATGAAGGACAGCAGTGAAGAACATAGGGGAGCGATGATGAATCGGCTAAGTGGAGGTTGATGACGAGAACACTGAAACATGGCATATGAACGGAATGTATAAATGGTAAGGGGGAAACATATTTGACACATAGAGCGATGACTCGGTTGTGGGACCTGGTCACAGCGGAGGGTGATTTATTGAAAAATGCAAATGTATGACTATGCACAGAAATGCAAAGAAATACGATGAATTGCAATGGGACGCGGTGGGAGCGATCGTACGAGGTGGGGTCCGGGAAGCGCATCACAAAATCGCAAATAGGAAAAGTGCGATGGGGAGACGGTGGTGAAATCTAGAACCTACACTCTGCGCTTTGCGAGGGAGGGATCACTTGACACAAAAAATTGCGACTGGCGGAAGTTCGACGGGGGAATATGAAATGGTGCGATCGGTCGCGTCGCAAATAATTGCGACTGATCAAACGGTCAACAAATGAAAATGTGATTTGCGACGAACGCCCTAAGGGGTAGCGCTTGGTTACGTGGATGAAAGGAGGTGCAAAGCTAATGAAAAAGGGGTTGGGCCCAATATATTTTGATTGCGGATTTTAACCTTTGTACAATGTATTTTGAGGGTGGAAAGGATAACGATAGACGGAATATGAGGGTCTAAGGCCACGACAGGGGTTTTAAGAGGATTCGAAAATGATAACAAGCCAAGAATTTGTATGTATGGGCTGACATGTACAACACACTCCATGTCCCAGAAAAACTTATATGTCCTTCTTTAGCAGCTTCTACATTAGTGTTGTGATCAGTGCGTACCCTTGAATAAACTTCCTATAGTAGCCCGTGTTCCTGAGGATGGAGCGCAACTGCTTCTCGATTGTAGGGACTGTTAATTTGATGATGAATTTCACCTTGGCTAGGTCAACCATCAATCCTTGTTGACAGACCACATGTCCTAACAAGATCCCGAAAGGTACACACAATATGCACTTTTTAATGTTTAGGGAAATTTGGTGCTTTCTGTAGCATCATGTGCAGGTTCGATACGTGCTTCTTCACTAATCCAAACACTGTCCAATCATCAAACTATAATTCCGAAAAATTGTGAATGAATTCCTTGAACACTGCTACCACCACTCATGAAAAGATGGTAGGGGAATTTTTTAGCACAAAGGGAATGTCAGTGAATTGGAAGGATCCCCATTCGGTTGCGAAGGTAGTTTTGCTGCGATCTTTGGGTGAGATTCTAATCTGATGGTAGCTCGAAAACCTTTCAATGAATGAGTATGCTTCCTGACCTCCTACATTTTCAAGAATTTTATCAGAGAATGGTGTAGGGAAGGGATCATGTATGCAAGCATCATTTAACTTGCACAGGTTTACGTAGATTCTTATTTCCCCTTTAGTTTGCTTTTCTTGGACCACCACAGGGCTTACCCAATCTGACTATTCTACCAGTTCGATGATACCTGCGGCTATCATTTTGTCAATTTCTTCTCTAACTTTCTTCTTATATTTGGGGTTCAATCAGTAAGGTCGTTGCTTGGCAGGACGTGCATCTGGTTTTAAGGTGATTCAAATGACACCTAGGTCCCCTACGATACCTTTGAGTTCTAAATATTTTTTGGGAAACAGATCCTGATATTCAGTGAGAATTTCCATGACTTTTCCCACGGTATCATCATCTCAGTAATCCCCAATTATAGCCATCTTAGGTTGCTATTCCATTCCAATGTTGACTTCCCATGTCAAGGTGCGTTGATGTAGCTCTGCATCCAAATACCACGTGGCAGGGACTGGTCCTAAGGTGTGGATAAACATGTGGACCCATTCATCCCAAGTCCTTTCGCACCATACCTCCATCCATACATATAAGTGTTGGTTCAGGTCCCCACAACAGAGGAAAATCTCCATGGGTATATTTACTGGGGGTTCAAATCGTAGGATTATCATTCTATGACATTCCTCCCAATCTTGGAAAGTTCCCTTATGAGTTTCCCACCATTGCACATGGGTTGTGCGCATAGCTAGGTTAAGCACCCACATTCTTCATTCCCTTGGGACTTCTGCTTCGAATTCTCTAAGTAAATCCCTAACACTACCAGAATCATCAAAATAGGGTAGCTCTCTTACCTCTGAGGAGATACGCTGGAAGCTCTTTTTGATCTCAAGGTATAGTAGTGATGATACATCATGCAATCGGTTCTGCCAAATTTTGATCTATATGTCTGTGTCAGAGAGACATTCATTGTCCTTCTCCCAGCATATCATGCCATCAGCTATAGGGTTAATCCAATCCTTGTCTTGGGCATTCAGTTTATAGATATGATCAATGTCGTCTCCTTCACACATTGGTTCTGTATGTCGCTCACCCTCTGCCGAATCTAGAGGGACTATTACTCGTGTGCCCTCGTTCTAAAAAACCGTGCTTCTTTTCTTCAAGTTTATAATACCTCCCATGTCTTAGCCCAATCTAGTCCCAGAAGCACAAGCTAAGGGTTGACATCTTCTACAATTTGAATTACCTCAAAGTTTGCATATACCTTAACTCCTGCGATATCTACCATAATATTTGATAACCTTCCTAGTGTTATGATCTTCTGTTGGTTAGCCATGCGAAGCTATATAGTATACCATTCCATCTTGGGTTCTCCCATCCTCTGCCAAGTCTGTTTGGGCAGAAAATTTTCATATGATCATAAATCAAGGATGACTTGATCCATTTCATAATCACCAATCTGCATAGTTAGCTGCATTTCTCGACCAGTGCGTTTATTATGCTTATAGAGTTTGTGGACATCTTTAACTTCCGTTGGAGTATAAACCCTTTCTGCGCAGTTGTCTATTAGTGCTTGAAGGTTCTCTACTGCCTTCTAGTTGCATAGAAACTTCATACATGCTTGTAAGAACAACTTAACTTCTTCGTCCGTTTTTAGATCTTTTAGGGCCTTTGACGTAGATACCTCATCTTTGGTAAATTCCTTTCTAGCTTCAAGGAAGGTTTCTTTCTCCTTCTGTAGGTTCAAGCTTTCCTTTTTGTCAACATCTTTTCTGATAAGGGGTTCGACTACATCTCTTTCCTTAGCTCCTACGGTGGCCATGCCACTGCACGTAATTACATTAATACTGGGTCCTTCATTGTGTGGTTCCGCCTTAACCCTTTGTACATTCTGCGTTGGTGTCTGTTGTTTCTCCTGCATCTTTGCTATTAGTACAGGACAGTATTTGATCACATGATCCAGCTGCCTGCAATATCTGCAAGATTGGTGTGCAGGGTTTGGACAGTCCCTTGCGAAGTTCCCTACCTCTCCACAATTATAGCAAATCAATTGTCCTCTTCCCTGACCTACGCTTCCACCTCTAATCCCCCCCCCCCTCGTCCTCTAGCAGGGGAGCCTCCTCACCCAAAGGGGGGTAATGGTGATGAAGGGTCAGCCTGCACCCTATATAGGTTTCCTCTATCTGTCATTAAATCATATGTCTGGCAGTTGTGCTCATCATGTCTCGTAGATGAGAACAATCTACACCACTGTTGCTTCAATTATGGGACATAGGGACCATGTCGGGGGAAATGGTTGGTATCATGTAATCTGGCTACTCAGTAGTTGACGCACCATACCATGGGGTTTCTTGTTCCTACAAATTATTTAGGGCACAATGGGTTGGGCCCCCCAGCCTACATGTAGTCTAACAGCAGAGGGCACTGATCCTTGGTGTGGCTCGACACTCTGCACCTTATTCACCAAATTTCCGAGCTAGCTTCTTTTCCCCATTCATTTCACAAATTCTGGATTTCTAGGTGCATTGCCTCCAACTGGCCCTGGATCTGCTGGACCCAAAACTAGGTATCGTCCCTTGGCGCAGCTTCTAACTTCATGGCAACTTCCAGGGCTTTTTCTTACGTATCAATTGTCTACTGACCCATAGGCCCGCGCAAGTGTGGTAGTAGCATGGAAATGATCCATTCCTTGTGATGTCTATACTCATACTTAAATTCCCCATCCCTGATAACTTTCTTCTGCCACTGATCAGCCTCCCATACGGAATCTGTAGGTCTCTGTCTAAAATATTTCAAGTCAATTACGAGTTGAGCGTAAGAATTAGGCTTTCAAAACTGATGTTTTAAGGCATCCTTAATTTTCTGTATTGATGGATCTGCATGCTAGCTAGCATACCCCATGAACCAATCCAAGGCCCTTCCTTCAAAGGCTAGAGATAGCTACACCCTTTTCACAATGTCACTAGCAACATTCTGCGTAGTCCATGTTGATTCTGATACGAACCAAAATCGGTCCATGTCTTCATCCCCCACACCCTTAAAGGTGGGTAGCTTCATGTCTGTGGCCATATCATCTTCAGGTGGTGGAAAAGGGGTAGGAGAGTTCTTGCCCTTACGTTAATTTGACGATGGTGTAACCGAGGAACTAGTTTTGGCATGCGTAGGCGGCTCTCTTAAGGGATTATAGACAGATCTGTCCCCTTCTCAATTGATTATTTAGTATTTACCACTTCATGTCATAATTTCTCTCTGATCGTAGGTCATTCACTCGGTGTAGCTGCACAAAATACCCTTTTCGCACAATAAAATCTTAATCAGTAGTGGCAACGTTTGCAAGAAATTAGCTCAGAATCCTTTGAAGAACCTCCGTTCAGCTTTAGAATAAGATACGAACTGATTGACTGCAAATTCTATTACAAATCCTCCCAGCACACTATCCACCGAGTGATCTATAGTCAGGGTGATTTTGTTATATGTCTTCTCCAACTGTTGGATCGATTCCGAAGTCCACTATGTAACCTGATCGTCCTTCCAACTAGTTTGAAACTCTACTAACCATGCTAACCACTCATGTAGTTCATGCACAAATGTTACAAAGAATATTTCATATACCTCTGTAAAGATATACTTGTTCTTCCACTTTTCAGCAATCGTATTTGTGCTGTGATTCTATTTTATGGAAAATTCCTGAATATGTTTTTCGAACCAGTCTTCAAGCTCAAGTTTCTCTGGTTGAAAATGACCTTGTGGAATTACCTAATATTTCTCTCAAAATTCTCCCGATCCCAAAAAAGGAACCATTTTTTGGCTTGAGGGGCCCTGACCCAGGTTCGGATTTAAGGTTTTCCAACAAACCCCTATACTACTAGCCCTTTTGGCAATGACCTACTTGCACAGGCCAAGGTCTCACCCAAAGTAGTATGGGAGGGTTTTGGAACCAGGTTTCCACACCCTGAGAGAAAGAGAGTTAATTGAGACAACTTGTTAAGATCTATCATATTTGTGTAGAAGAAATCGTAGAACCTTTAACAGTATACTTGCATAATGTGGAGCTCATAACCCACAGATAGAATAAGTAAAGCAACTACTACTAATCAGATCTCTGTAATACCTCCACATCCACATGCGTATTAATCAACAGACAGAATCAATTTAATACCATAAACGCAGCCAGTTCTTATAACACAGAAATATGATCAAAAAAATTTATCATTCATTAGCTTCCAAAATCCACTTACAGACCCATTTCCCTACCCGCGCACACAGCTAGCAGGGTTTGCACACAGCAGGACTGAGGATCTCCGCACACACAACCAACAGGATTCTTACCCAATACAACCCAAAACAGATCTCAATGGTTCGCAACTACTATAAATTGTACTTAGCCTACCTCTAGACTCAATCTATTCATCTATTTATAGCAACATAGCCTCTGCTATCCTATGGTTT
Organism: Pinus albicaulis; assembly: GCA_034641835.2. Classification (NCBI taxonomy): domain Eukaryota; kingdom Viridiplantae; phylum Streptophyta; class Pinopsida; order Pinales; family Pinaceae; genus Pinus; species Pinus albicaulis. The sequence goes on along the minus strand of CM076579.1, from coordinate 237,439,353 downwards.
GAAAATTGTGGCTTGTGGACCCTTGGTCTACCCTTTTTACCCCTTACAGTTCGTTAGGGGTTTGACCCACCCCAAACCCTTTCGCTAGACCAAATATTACAAAATTTATATAAAAAACGCAGCTAGGGGACCACGTTCCAATAAGGATCTTGCAAGAGAATTTGAGATGAAGGACTTGGGGCTCTTGTACTATTTACTGGCATTGGAAATATGGAAAAGAGATGGGGAGTTATTTGTATCTCAGGGAAAGTATGCTAAGGATATTCTGAGGAAGTTCCACATGGAGGGCAGAAAACCCATGGAGACTTCTCTAGCAGAAAACTGAAGGAAGAAGGATACTACTTCGGGCGAAGTAGTGGATTATATTATTTATAAGAAGCTTGTGGGTTCACTATGTATTTAGTGAACACATGACCAAACATATGCTAAGCAATTAACTATCTTAGTCAAGCTTTGGTTAAGCCTACCAAGCTCTTTTGGAAGGCAGGAAAGCATGCGTTGAGATACCTTATAGGCATTAAAGAGTATGGATTATGGTACAAACATACAGAGGGAGTGAAGCTTCAAGACTTCACCGATGTAGATTGGGTAGGGAGTCCATCCAACAAGAAGAGCGCATCAACTTGGGGCATCTTCAGCATATGATCAATAGCATTTTCCTGGTACACTAGGAAACATAGATCAGTTGCACTCAATTCACTAGACACAAAGTACATGGCATCCAAAAAAAAAAATGTGAGGCCATATGGATGAGGAAGATACTTGTTGGTTTGTTTAGTGGACATATGGATCCGACGGTGATACATTGTGATAACTAGAGTTGCATCAAACTCTCATTTAATCTAGTTTTTCATGACAGGTCAAAGCATATTGATATATGGTATCACCGTCTCAAAGATTGTGTGCAGAGGTAGATTATGTCATTAGAGTACATTCCCATGGAGGAGATGGATGTAGACATCTTGACGAAGGCACTGGAAATAAGAAAATTTGAATTCCACAGATACAGGATCAGGGTAGCAGATAATCCCTTTCTTGTTAAGAGGGAACATTGAAATGGAACCCAAAGGGGGCTTCTGATTTAATTTTCCCTTAATTAAATTGGAAGAGAAATTGTAATTTCATCTCATGACAACTTGTATTATTTAACTGAGTCAGGAAGACTTAGTTAGCTTAGGAAATTGGAGTTGAGGGTCAGAGAGGAGGCATGTAGAGTTATCCTGTGATTTTAGGGGGTCCACTTATAGATATGTGTGAGTTGTAATTAGTTAACTCAATTAATTGAGTTTAAATCAGTTTAACTAGTTCTATCTAAAAAATGAGCTAGTGAGAGGTCCAGTGAATTAAATATGATTTAATTCACAAGTAGTGACCAATTAGTTAACTGATGATTTTCTATAATTAGTTGTTTTATGTCAGTTCTAAGGAAGGCCTAGTTGAGACTGAGGTTAAAGTGATGATACTATCAGTTGTATAATTATAAAATTGTACAGGTCAGTTATAGAGTCATCAGGATGCCTTGAAGGAATTTTGAAATCAATTATTGGGAATTTCCTATTTAATAGGGATAAAATTCCTCCAATAATGCATGAGCAAGGCTGGTCAGACAGAGGCTGAGAATTGGTTAAGTATTTGACTGATTTTTCCTAGATCATAGTGAGACATTCAACAAAGTGCAGAAGTTTCTCTGTGAGAGAAAAACATTGTATTGTTTCATGGTATTGACTTTATACAATATATAGATAACGGAGTTTTGAGTAGTGTGCTTTCCCCAGATACATCATGTGTTGTGCGATTGATTGATTTCTTTCTCTTACTTGTTATGCGATTGTGCGATCGTGTTTTGTTTCCACAAATTGTAGAAGGATTCAGTATTTTTTTTAGTACATTACAAGATCAGATTGAATCTCATTGTTAGATTTTCTAAACCATGACCTTAGTCTTATATTTTTTACATGCATTTTTAACCAAATTTTTTACAAATACCAAGGGTCTTTACCATGGCATTGGCCCATAGTTTTGAGTGTGACAATGGTTATTTGATCCCTTAAAATAATATTAATGAAATTGCTAAGCGATTGGCCTAAGGTATTAGCTAAGGCTAATTCTATATAAGGATATGGATATTAAAGCGTTGGGGGTGCAATTTTTGTGTTATCTATGAATGACTTGATTTGAAACAGGTGTGCACTAAGGAACAAAGAGAAAACTCAGATCTAGAAAACTTGAAGTATGGTGAAACATGTGCTTATTTAATTTACTTATTGAAATATTTGACAATGATAGATCTATGATTGTGATGATGATGTGATCTAAATAAAGTAAGTATTTCTGACAGTAAGGGTTTTGGAGTGTCAAAACTATGTTTGCAGCAATTTTTTTTAGATTTGTACATCGTTCTATATCAGGTTAGTCGTGTACATACGCGAGTATAATTTTAGGGTAGTCGCATATATATTATGTGAATTATTTTTCAGTATGTTCAAAATATGTGCGTTGGTTTTATGCATGGATGTCACATATATACGCAGATCTTCTTTGTAAAATTCATGTATACATACTAGGGTTTTTCAATATGAGTTTTTGATGATGTTTGATCAGTTTTGTTATGTTTTTTGTTGTCTATCTATGAATTCTCTCTCATGATAATCAATGTTTGACGGTTGGTTTGAATTGGTTATAAAATGGAATGTTGATTAGTGATTATGCTACTATGTGGTGATTTCTATTTGATTTAGTGATCCATTATGGATTCAATATATGATTCAGCGATTGATTTAGTGGTAGAATGATTCAAATTCAATCATCATTTTTTTATCTATACACCTGTCCTCTTCAGGGTAAGAATGTACATACACGAGTATGCCTCAAAACAGTAGATTATACCTTTTGACATATGTTTGATCAGGGTTTGCAGTGATAAGATTTGGTTTCTATGATGAACAATATATGGTCTGAATGGTTTTTCAGTGACTGATTGTTCAATTCTTGGGTAATTTTATTTAGTGATTAGTTTCAGAATTTTTATTTGATATTGGTCTTTAATGTTAGAATTGAATCCAGTTTGAGACATTTTGAAAAGTGTTCTACAAGGAGTTGAGGATAGTAGTGTTCAGAAAGAGGGTTGTAGCTTCCTTCCAGTAGGTGTTGTTAAACGAGAGAAGTTTGTAGACTTATGTAGGTGGGTGCCTACGTACTGGATAGAGTCTGCACCAGTACAACATTGTAAGAAGTTTTTATTTTAATAAAATAAGAAGACAAATATGACAACAACGGTGATTTTCTCCCACGTTGGATTTCCACCTAAAATCCTAGTGTTCATGTGTGTTGATATGGCTTTTTTGTGTTGATGATCTATTTTCTTATTAAATACTCATGATTACTACTTGATTGATGAATAATGAAATAATTATGCACTGATTAATGTTGAACAGATGATGAAATTAATGATCAGTTAGTTATCTGGATATACACAGGTTTCTTTAATAACAGTTTTGTACATAACCTAGTTTCTTTTATAACAATAGCATACAAAAATAAGAATAGGAAATTGGAACTTTTTAGTGTTTAAAATACTTATTCAAGCCCCCCCCCCCCCTCCTCTCAGTAGTTTTCCTAACAATTGGAATGAGAGCAGGTCATTGAGAAGAAGCTTGATCACTTGAAGGCATATTCATCAAGATGAGAAATCAAGAGGGAGTATCTTCTATCTTAACACCATTTTTTTAATGGAATGAACTTATTTTTCTTGAAATTCAGAATGAGAGCATATCTGCAGTCACTTAGAGCTAATGTTTCGGAAATAATTGAAGGAGGCTATCAGTATCCATCTTCCATTCCCACATATGATGCAAGGAAGAAACAATATGAGACCAATGCAAAGGTATTCAACGCTCTTTTAGTAACCTTGGTAGAATCATAATTTGTGAAGGTCATTCAACTAAATACCATAAATTATATATGGGACAATATCATCCAAAGCTGTGAAGGTGACACTAAGGTAAAGAGTACCAAACTTCAAACATGTATTATTCAATATTAAACTCTCATATGCATAATGATGAAAGTATTGTAAGTTTCTTCCTTAGGGTAGATGAGATCGTTAACTCAATGAGAAATATTGGAAATGAAGTAAAATATTTGATGTTTGTTTAGAAAATTCTAAAATCTCTAACCCCAAAATTTGATTCAAAAGTCTCTTCCATTAAAGAAATAAATTTGAAGAACCTTACTATTGAACAGCTCCATGGGATCTTAAAAAATTATGAAATGAGAAAAGGGGGTCCACCAGATATCAAATAAGTATCATTCAAAGCTACTTATAAAGGAATGGAAAAGGAGGAGCTTAAGGAAATAGGTTACATATCAGCTGAATAAGAAGCAAATTTCATAAATAAACTCCAAGTAGGAACTATCAAGTTTAGAGGTAAGCTTCCTTTCAAATGCTTTTCTTGTGGAAGAGTTGGTCACTACACTGATAAATTCCCTTATAAAGAAGTCATTAGAAAGGAAATAATTCCGCAAAAGTAAATATTAGAGGAAGGTTTGATAAAATAAAAGTTTATATACATACGAAGATATTGATTTTCCTTCAAATGATGAAGATGTTGAATCTAATCAAGCATATCAATTACTTATGGCATTTGAAGAGAAATGTGTTGATGAATATGATGATGTTTTTATGGATTCTATAGAAGAAAAAGATACTCTAATTGAAGAAATAACTCATATAAAAATCCTTTTGGAAGAAGTTAAATTAAGTGAAGAATTCTTGAAGAAACAAATTCTAGAAAAGGAAAGGAACAGTGAAAAGTTAGAACTTGAAATAGTGGGTCTAAGAAAGGAACTTGAGAAAACAAAGGCTCTAAATCTTAGATTTGTTGAAGGATATGTGACCTTATAATAAATATTCAAAGTACAACACTCTCCTCTAATAAATAAATATCTTTGATACAATGGAGAATCATTAAAGACTATAAAATCTTTTGAAACAGGTATAGGAGGCTATATCAATGTATTAAATGGAAGCAATAATCAAAATTCCTTCTCTTAGAAAAATAATGAGGGATCAGTTGTCTCTCAAGTAAAACATCATTACCACAATAAAAGGGGAAGCTACTCAAAAAGGTATTATACTCCCAGGAACTCCTACTTCAATGGCCACTGCTTCACTTGTCATAGTTTTGGTCATAAATATGTTCAATGTGTCACGTATAAAACTATTATCACTAGAGAAGCAAGAAAAATGAATAATGAGATTGGGTCAAATAAATACCCTTATAATGTTTTATCACCTATTCAAGATGAAACAGAATGTTCCTTTAAAATAAATTTCGGCATAAAGAAATTGAATGCATAAGAAGAATGAGACCATCCCCTCAACACGAACAAAAGGTGATAACACACAAGGTATGGAAAAATAAAACCATAGAAACTAAAAATTGTGGTCTAGCCTTGTATGCAGGAGATCAAGAAAATATGTGGTACATTGACAGTAGATGTTCAAATCATATTAAAGGTGACAAAGGCAAGTTTATTTCTTTTAATGAAATAAAGAAAAAAAAATAATGTAACCTTTTGAGATAAATGACTTGCTGCTATCAAAGGAAAGGGGAATTTTTTGTTAAAGAAAAGGGTTAAGGATAGAAATATTTTATTTGTTGGTGGATTAATACATAACTTGTTGAGTGTTATTCAAATGTGTGACCAAGGGCATGAGATTGTTTCCAGTTCAAATAATTGTGTGGTACGAAATATGGATACAGGGAATATCATAATAAAGGGAACAAGAACTCCAGGCAATGTTTATGTCTTGGATGGCAACTAAAAGCATTGTTACTTAAGAAAATCAGAAGAAAGTTAGCTTTGACACAAAATTTTGGGACATCTAAGATTCACTCAATTACACAATTCAAGTAGAATGGGAGAAGTTTGTGACTTTACTAGCATCTCTCTACCAGAAAATAGCATATGCAAATCATGTCAATTTGGTAAGAAAATTAGAGTTGAATTTAATGCTAAATAAGGTACTTCAAGTAAGCCACTTGAACTTATTCATACTAATTTTTGTGGTACTATGAGAAAGAAGTCTCCTCATGGTGAACAATACTTCATATTATTCATTGACGATTTTACAAGGATGTGTTGGATTGGCTTACTTAAACATAAACATGAAGAATTTTATAAATTTAAAGTATTCAAAGCTCTTAGATTTGAAAATAAAATGTCTTAGATATGATAGAAGAAGAGAGTTTATATCATATGAGTTTTTCAATTTATGTGAACAACATGGCCTAAAAAGACAAATTTCTATAGCTAAGACTCCTCAAAAAAATGGAGCGGAAATAAGAATTAGTAAAACAATCTATCAAATGGAACATGCCATGTTATATTATTTTGGAACGCCTCAAACCTTCTGGGGAGAAGCAACACATGCAGTCATGAATATCCCTAAAAAATCTCATGTTTGTGTAAACAGTGATAAAATTCCTTATGAACTATGGTTTGTTAGCCTCCAACCGTCAAACAATTTGGAATTTTTGGAAGCAAATGTTACATAAATAATAATGATGATAAGCTTGGAAAGTCGGAATCAAGAGTTGGTGAAGGAATCCTCCTTGGATACTCTTCTAGAGTTGCTAAAGGAATCCTCCTTGGATACTCTTATAGAAGCAAAGGATATGAATTATAAAATAAGAGCCTTAAAAATATTGTTTGATGTATTGATGTTGTGATTGATGAAGCATCCATGAGTACCAAAAGGGAAACACCATTAGAAGAAGAACTTGTTCCTACTACAAGTCAAAATATTGTAGGAGAGGAAATTAGTGAAGCATCAAAAGAAGGAAATGAGAACACAAAAACATAAAAAAAATACCACTTCAAGTTTTCTTCAGAAAAATCATTCGGAATCTCAAATTATATGTGAAAAGGAAGCAAGAGTACAAACTAGAAGAACCTTTGTTGGAAATTATAGTTACCTAGCCTTCCTATCCACAATTGAACCTCAAAAATGTGAATCAAACAAGAAAATATGAATGTTTGATTAAGGCAATGGATGAATAACTTGATCAAATAGAGAATAACCATACATGGGAATTAGTACCAATACCTCATGATAAAAATGTTACTAGGACAAAATGGTTGTTCAAGAACAACCTGAATGAAAATGGAGAAGTAATCAGAAATAAAGCAAGACTCGTATGCAAAGGCTATGCTCAGCAGGAAGGAATATATTTTGAAGAAAGCTTTTCACGAATAGCTAGACTTGAAGCCATAAGAATGTTTCTTGCATTTTCAAGCTTTCATAACTTTAAAGTATACAAAATGGATGTTAAACCTACATATTTAAATGGGGATCTAGAAGAAGAATTTTATATTGAACAACCTGAAGGCTTCATTTTAGGAAATGATAAGACTCTTGTTTTCAAACTTAAGAAGGAACTATATGGGTTAAAACAAGCTCCTCGTGCATGTATTATCATTTTGACAGGTATCTTCAGCAACAAAGCTTCACAAAATGGTCTGCAAATAGAAACATATATATATAATTTGATACAGACAAACTTCTGATAGTTGTTGTTTATGTAGATGACATCATATTCGGAAGTAATGTAGAATATATGAGTCAATAATTTGTTTCAGTTATGTACTTAGAATTTGAGATGTCTCTACTTGGTGAACTAACATACTTTCTTGGTCTTCAAGTTCAACAAACAAATAATGGTACCTTTCTCTCTCAAACAAAGTACCTCAAGTATATTTTAAATAAATATAGAATGGAAGATTGCAAGCCTGTATGCACACCAATGGTAATAGCATGCAGTCTTAGTGAAAATGATGATTCTCCTTCAGTTAATCAACCAAAATACAGATTTATGATTGGAAGCCTGCTCTACCTAACATACACGAGACCAAATATTATGCATGCAGTTAGGATTGTTGAACAATTTCAAGCAAATCCTAAAGAAACTCATCTCCAAGCAGTTAAGATAATATTCAATTATCTACAAGGAACTCAAGATTTTGGTCTATTGTTAGCCCCCTAATTTTCTCTCTTTTTACCATTTTACCCTTCCCAAATCATAACCATTTACCTTTGTTTTACCCCTTTTATGCACCCTCATCTTGCACCAGTCCAAGCACAATGGCATATTTCATATAACTTCATTTTTCATTTTTTTAATTCAACTTAGCATTTATTAATTATTTATTACATGATTTCTTAATTTTAAATCATTCTTTGTAACTTATCAATATCTCATATGTTCATTTGGTAGTTAGAGCACTTACTGTGATTGTTGATCCTAGTGCAGGATCGGATCTTGCACCGTTGCCAACACCGCAAATCTCTGCAAAAAATCCGAATCCCCTCGATTACCGCCTCATCTTGTGCCACTTCAGCTGCAATAGCAGAATAATCTAAAGGCAGCCAAGATCAGATCCATGAAGAGCGAAAATAGAAGAATATCTACGGCCAGTTCTGTTAATTGTTTAATTTTGAAGACCGCAACAGCTAAATTCTGTATTTTGTTATGCAATCAGTTAAAAGGGTCTATTTGGGCCTCTGGCTAAAGGCCTATATAATGTAAAGTGTAAATAGGATTAAATAGGAGAGTTTTTTTATATAGAAAGAACAGGAACACAGCCGAGAGGCGATAGCAGGTCTTTGTATTTTTTTATCACCCAAATCAGGGCTGGACAGTGTGTTAATGTATGTACTTGCCTTGGTAAATTAATGAAAGGAGCTCCACCTCATGTTTTGAAAATTATGTTTCTATATTGAGTTGATGAACTGATTAAAAAGTACTGAGCAACATTTCCTTTTAGAAGGGAAAAGTGTTGGTTGGCTAGGACCCAGCCAACCCAGCACGTTTACCCCATTTCTTGTTTTCTTGCAATTTATGTTTATATTGTCAAGTGTGATCTAATCTTAGCACATGTATTCTTGTATGAGTGCAAGCGGATCCATTGTGTGAAGTAGATAACTTTCTTTTCTCTACAATTTCTTTTCCTGTACTTAATTTCAAATTGGATTTCCCCGCCTGGTCCAAGCAGGAGAAGTGAACCTGCACGAGTGCACGTTGGTGTGACATATCTTTTTTATGCAATTTTATTTGATTGGTTTTCCCCGCCTGGTTCAAGTAGGAGAAGTGAACCTGCACCAGTGCACGTTGGTGTGATATATCTTTTTATGCAATTTTACTTGATTGGTTTTCCCCCGCCTCGTCCAAGAAGGAGAAATGAACCTGCACCAGTGCACGTTGGTGTGATGCAGAAAACTTTCTTAGTTTAACTTCCCGCAACCCTCCTTCTTTCATTAAATTCTTATGGCAGGATAAATATATGTATTGATTGTTTCTTTATTTTTGCAACCAAGAACATTCATTTTTATGTGTGCAATTTGATTTAACAGTATAATAGCACTTGCAATAATTAAACACTCATTTTAAGAATTAATGTTAAGTGTGGGATGCTCCGATCTGGTACAAGAACTAGTTTCTTGCCACAGGATCTGAGTGCTTCAAACCTGGAAAAGTTCAAGATCTTGCATGAAGCGAAAAATCCTTTAGTAAAGACGTTATCTATACCTTCTGCATAAATCTCTGTTCCTGCACTAGTGCAAGCAGACTGCGAAAGTACAGGACACATTAGTGCAAGAAGGAAATATTTAAAAGAGCAGGTTTAAGGCCCCATCTGATGAGACTGTTAAGTGTCTCTGAAAAAGAAAAAATATATACTTAATAATTAAATATTAATCAGTTGAAGTGATTTCCTTTTATCTTTAATTCCCTTTTTGCAAATGCATTCTTTCTTGTTCCAGCCTTCGATTATTTTTGATGATTCAAGTTGCCTTCTTTTCTCTTTTTAATTTGATTCTGCAATCTTTCCTATAAAGAAAGTAGGGATTTATATTAGGATATTCATACCATCTCTGGAATTTCCTGTGCTTTGTCTCTACGTTTACGAATCCCCCAGGTTGACAAATTAAGTGTTGAGGAGTTTGCTTAAGTGTAATTCCTGCACCCAACATTTTGGCGCCATTGCCGGGGAGGCGATTTGATTTGGTAAGAATTTTCTGATTATACAATAGAGGTAATTTTTTCCTTATTTCTGCAGCATTGTTTAGAAAAAAAATTTGAAGCAATTTTACTGGTGTTACTTGATTTTTGACAGCATTTTTTACTAGAGGTTATTTTTCTTTCTTTTTTTGAAATGAATGCCAAGAAAAGGTAAGGGTTCGAAGCCCACTAAGGGCCAAAATAACTTTTCTCATATTGGGTCTCCTTCTGTAAGCAGGAAGCCCAATTCAATTCAAACCCATCATGCAGGAAAAATCCACTTGGATTCTGGTGTCAACAGCTCAAGTGTGGATCAACCTGTTGAGAGCGGTACAAGTAAAAGGGAAACAATGGTGGACCATGAAGATCATTTGGAAGGAACTGGTGAGAACCAGGTATGTATAAAACAATACACTTTTGTGTTTCCAATTATGGATCCTGATACTGTGGCACAAATGAAGAATATTCCACCATTAGCTCTCCCTCATTTCCATGGTAAAGTTCATGGTGATCCTAACTCTTTTCTATTCGAATTTGATATTCTCTGTAAAAGTTATGATTATTCACTTGACGCTCAGAAGTTAAGATTATTTCTTGTTACTCTCAAGGACTCAGCTCTACGCTGGTTTATGGGGTTAGGAGGAAACACTATAACCTCTTGGGATTAGATGAAGAGAGTGTTTTTGTCTAAATATCAAGAATATCTCAAAACTCGAGACATGCAGGATGATATTTTTACAATCATACAAGATGATGATGAAAATTTTGAAGATTACCTGGAAATATTTATGTATATTTTACAAAGGTAGAAACTTAAGTTTGATCCTAGTACTATTAGAACCTTGTTCTTAAGAGGACTTACTGATAATTCTAGAAATAATTTAAATTTGTTAGGACAAGGTGATATTTCTCAGCAAACTTTTGAAAAAATTTGTGAGTTATGCAAGAAATTTTCAAGAAATCAATATAGATCTGGTAGAGTAACTCGAAACAGAAATAGAAAAACTGAATCTACTGATGCTATGATTATTGGACTAGAAAATAAAATGGAAAACATGAAAATTGATATAATGAATATTGTTACCAAACAGTTAGACTCTTTGAAATTACAGCAAAAACTCATGAAAGAACAAGGGTCATTATGTATTTTATGTCCTAAATGTAGAGACAAACATCCTCCTAAAGAGTGTCCTCTTAATCTAAAGGAAACTAATAAGTGTGCTATTTGTGCAGAATACCATATCACAAAAAAATTTCCTTCTATACCAGGACTCAAAGCTGTATCTACAGGGGGATAGCCTAAAGCTGAACACTTGTATGCTATGGGAGCAAGAAGGAATTGGCCTCAGGTAGGTGCAAGTATGGCTCCTGAATTTTCTCCACACTATTTTGGTTATAATTCACATGCACATTCTTATCCTAACACTAATCAGCAGTGGCAGTATGGGAATCAATATCAGCATGGGCAACCTTCTCAACCATAGCAACAAGTTTGGAAAGGGCCGACTCATTTTCCATATTCCCACCAGCCAGCTATGCAGTCATATCCATCTATGCATACACCTTATTTAATGCCTCAACTTCTGAGTCAGTCTACTCCACCGTTTCCTTTACCTCCACCCTTTCAACCTCCTCAGTTTCCTGCTCAACCTATGCCCAATCCTAAAAATAATAAAGCAGTGCAAATGATCTATGTAACAAACCCACCTTTACCATTCGAATACCAGTCTATTCCAGTTGGGGTTCATGATATTCAATTGAGATCAGGAAAGACTGTAACATCAAAAAATTAGAAACAACCTATGGTGATTTTTGAAGAGAAAAGAGAAGAGGAAACTCTTAACCATTCTTCAAAATATATCACTAAGCAGCCTTTACCCTCTGAATCCTTTCCATGTTCTTCCAACCAGCCTCCCTTCCCAGAGAGGCTAGTAATGGAAAGAAGTGAGCCTATTTCTGAGACTATTTTGGCCTCTGAGCTTCGGAATATTTTTATTGAGATACCTTTGCTTCAAACCATTAAAGATATCCCCATTTGTACTAATATTATTAAGGAACTCTGTCTCAAGAAACCCAGGAGGAAGAGATTGGAACCCCAAACCATTCAATTTATTGGTAGGGCAACAGAGTTGATGGTGGGATGTGTATCTATGGAAAAATATACTAATCTCGGAAACCCTGTTGTCACAGTTCATGTTGGTAATGTCCTTGTCTCTAATGTTCTTATAGACCTGGGAGTAGCCATTAATGTCATGACTAATCAAACCATGGATCAACTTCAATTATCTCATCTTTTCTCTACTCCCATTGTGCTTGAATTAGCAGATAGATCCAAAATTAAGCCAAAAGGAGTATTGGACGATGTGATCATCTCATTATATTCTTGGGAATATCCTGCTGATTTCATTGTGCTTCATCCAAAGAACCCAATAGGAGGACATCCCTTGATCTTGGGTCGACCATGGCTTGATATAGTCGATGCATATATTGGATGTCGTTCTGGTGATATGTATATTTCACATGGAGATTCTAGGAAGAAAGTTACCTTATACCCCCCTGCCAGATCCATTCAGGACCTTCAAGATACTTTGTGGTTAGATCAATGCAGTGATGAGGAGACTCAGCCCATTTCCCTTATCCATCATTATATTGGATCTTCACAAGAAGATGAGATTCAATATTTCCTGAATAATCTAGACACTATGCCTAATTTTGAGCCATTGAGCCAGATTTTCAGCCTAGGCTTTCAAGATACTCATGATTCTCATTCTTTTGTACTGCTACATTTGAACACTCCCTTAAGTACTCCTAAACCTGATACCACTCTTGTTGAGATTAGCCTTGGTAAATCCTTGCATATTAGTTCAGATTTGGATTCATCTCAGCAAGAGTAGCTCATGAATTTGTTGCAAAACCATCTTAGTGCCTTTTCTTGGGTTTATGAAAATATGAAGGGTATCCCTCTTGAAACTTGTACACATCATATCTATATTCAGGAAGGAACCCGACCTGTCCGACAACCCCAAAGGTGAATGAATCCAGCTCTAAGAGATATTGTGAAGGAAGAAGTACATAAACTCTTGGATGTTGGTTTTATCTATCCTATTTCTGACAGTCAGTGGGTCTCTCCATTAGTGCTAGTTCCTAAGAAAAATGGAAGGTGGCGTATTTTTATTGATTATCGAGAATTAAATAAATCCACTCTTAAAGATTACTTCCCTCTCCCTTTCATTGACCAGGTGCTTGATACCCTTGCAGGAAAGAAATATTTTTCCTTTTTGGATGGCTTTAGTGGTTATAACCAGATACAGATTGCAGCTGAAGATCAAGATAAAACTACTTTTACATGTCCATGAGGTACCTTTTCTTATAAATTACTTCCCTTTGGATTATGTAATGCTCCAGCTACCTTTCAAAGGGCACTCCTGGCTATTTTTGCTGATCTAGAATTTATAGAAATTTATATGGATGACTTTTCTTTGTTTGGTGATTCTTTTTAGTAAGCTCTCAAAAATATGGAGAAAGTAATTCTTCGTTGCCAAGAAGCCCATCTCGCTTTGAGTGACAAGAAATGTAGATTAATGTGCAAAGTGGGAGTGGTACTTGGCCATCTGATTTCTGATAAAGGTATCCAAGTTGATCCGGAAAAGATTGAAATCATTTTGCATCTTCCTGCACCCAAAACTCAAAGGGGACTAAGAGGTCTTTTAGGACATGCTGGTTACTATAGAAGATTCATTGAAATTTTTTCTAAGATAGCTGCCCCTCTTTTTCGAATCGGATCTATTGAAAAAAGGTTGGCAAAATTTTTTTTCCAAATTGACTATTTGTTCTTTTGTTAAAGGTGTTGTAGAAATCTCTTCGATCGAGGAAATATATCTCTTGTCACAAATGAATGGATTCAATTGAGTTATTAAATTGAAGGAATATCCATCAACAATCCAAAATCAAAAAATGTGTTCTTTTTTTATATTATAAATCAATTTCTATAAGATGTTCTAGCTAAGGATAGTGAATTTTCTTGGTCCACAGGTTCCCAACAGTCTTTTGAAACATTGAAGGAAAAGTTGGTACAGGCACCAGTTTTGAGAGGTCCTAACTGGTCCCTGCCTTTTCACATTTCCTCTTATGCTTCAGATTTGGCTATTGGAGCAGCTTTAGGACAAGAGGAAAATAAGCAATCCTATGTTATTTATTATATTAGTAAGAATTTGTCTTCCGCTGAATTGAATTATACAATTACAAAGAAATATTTTTTAGCTGTAATTTTTGCAATTAATAATTTGAGGCACTATATTACAGGATATGAATTATTTGTACATACTGATCATTCCGCGATTAAATATTTGATGAAAAAACCATTGACTAGCGGTAGAGTGACTAGGTGGTTGCTATTGTTGCAGGAATTTAATGTTACTATTGTTGATAGACCAGGGAAATATAATGTTCTAGTAGATTTTCTTTCTAGATTAGATAATCCTGGTGAAGAAACTCCTGTTAATGACGATTTTCCAGATGAACATCTTTTTTCTATGTCAACAGATCTTTGTGGTTTGCTGACATTTCTTATTACTTGGTTACTGGGAAAACACCACCTCACTTTTCCACTCATGAAAAGCGAAATATTATTCAGAAAAGTGTTGCATATTCATGGATTCAAGGAGATCTATTTTACACTAGTCCATAATTGATTATCCGTAGATGTGTAAGAGAGGAGGAAGTGTTTGACATATTGAAATCTACTCATGATGAACCTTACGAAGGCCACTTTGCTGATAAGCAGACTGCATATAAAGTATTGTGTGCTGGTTACTTTTGGCCTTCCTTGTTTAAGGATGCCAATTAGTATGTCAGGCGATGTGATAGTTGTCAATGAATGGGTGAGCCTAATCAAACCAATGAAATGCCTTTATTCCCCCAAGTTATGATTGAGCCATTTGAAAAATGGGCTATTGATTTTATAGGGCCAATAAATCCAACATCATTAAGTAAAAGTCATATTTTGGTTTTTATTTTGTTACAAAATGGGTAGAAGCTAAAGCTATTTCCTTTGCTACAGAAAAAGTTGTTGTTGATTTTCTTTTTACTGAAATCTTTACTAGAATTGGTGTACCTAGAGAAATTGTTTCTGAAAATGGTCCGCAGTTTATTTCTAATCTGGTACAGGGTGTGATGGAGCAATACAAGATCCAACACAAGAAATCCATGCCGTATCACCCACAAGAAAATAGCCAGGTGGAATCTACAAACAAAGTGATCGAGTCCATTCTTACAAAGACAGTAAACATGCATCGGAAAGACTGGGCTAAAAGGTTACCAGAAGCTTTGTGGGCCTACAAAACCACTTGGAGAAATAGCACGAGACATACACCATATGAGCTGGTATATGGAAAAGAGGTTCTATTACCAATTGAATTCCAAATAAAAACTTTCAGAACTGTAGTATACTTAGGACTAGATCTCTCTAAGGCACAACAACAGTGTATTCTCCAATTAAATGAGTTAGATGAATTTCGTAGGGATGTTGTTCAGCAGAACATACTCATTCAGCAACAACGCAAAAGGTGGCATGACAAGTCTATTCTGAAAAATCAATTCCAACCGGGTGATTGCATGCTCCTTTGTGATTCTAGATTTAAAATTTTTAAAGGAAAATTCCATACACGTTGGATGGGACCTTATGAAGTGATATGAGTATTCGAGAATGGAGCAGTAGAATTCAAAACAATTGATGGACAAAATTCAGTATTCTTGGTAAATGGACACAGATTAAAGAAGTATTTTCAACCACTTTCCAGGAAAGATTTTACACAGCAAGTCCAATAGCAATTCAGGATGGTAGTGGTGAATGTTAATACCAACTTTTTGAAAATATGAGTTCTTTTCTTCTTAAAAAGAAAAAATAAAATAAAAATTTCTAAATAAAAAAAGTAAAGAAAAAATATTCCTGTAATTATGAAAATCAGTTCGCTGACATGATTGCAGAAGGATCAACCTGAAAACTAGCTTGCTAGCGGGAAGATCAAAAATTTCTAATAAAAAGAGAATGTTGCTTGATCTTTAGATATGCTAGCGACCACCAAGTAAAAGCAACCCTTATACAATTTGGGTAATTAGCATGGACATTTTTATTCAAGTAACGCTTAATTCTCGGTGCAGTTATTTTTTTTGCACCAGTGCAAGCAGACATTCCAAAAAAATTTATGCCTTTCTTCATATCCCATTTCGTAATATCCCCTTAGTTTCTTCTTCAATCTCAAATGATTTACCTTCCCTTATTCTTCTAAATTTACCCTGTCCGTTTCGTAAAACCCCACTTTACCCTTGAAATTTTTTTTTCTATCCCACTTATGTTTATTCCCTCTTGTGGTACTATTCCTGGAATCCCTGTAACAGAATTCCTTCCCATTCTGAAATTCCCTTTTTCCCACTTATTTATTCCCTCATGAATTGCCGGATCCGTGTTCCAAGAGAAAAAAGGATATGCTCTGAAACATCAAGGAAGGGCGAAGCAAATTTCCAGTATAAGTTGAGGAATTCATGTTATAAGTCCAGCCTATATTTTATTTAAAGTTCCTGTTATTTTTTCTTAGATATTATGCTTACACTAGTGCAAGAATGTTTTTCCTATATATTAAAGTGTAAGCAGAATGGTACCAACAGAGTAGCGAAGTTTAAGCGGTGCAAGCAGTCCAGTGAAAGCATGCACCCTGCCAAAAAACAGAACATAATTTGTTCTTCATAAGTATATGTCATAGGAAAGTGGTCATTATCAAGGTTTATGAGAAATCCTTTCATGTAGTCGATAATTAATTGAGCTATCATATTAACTGGGGGAAATTTATTTAAAGTACAAAGTGTTTTTTAAGTTAAGAGTCATGATCAATTTTTTAATGAATGCTAAAGTTCCTTTTTTTGAATTATGAAGGAGTGCGGGTATGTTTAACCGTTGCTTGGAAATCATTACCCTTTCTACCATGATCCTAGATGTCCCTTCACTCGCCATGATTACCTCACCTAGCCGTTAAAAATGCCGCCGCAAGTACCAATTCAGCATGACCTCAAAAATGCCGCGTATGCACGACTATTTCAGTGGAATAAATGGGTGATAAGATGATGCAGGGGCATTAGGCACAATCAAATACTTTGTACCTAAGTAGACATAGGGGGTCTTATGCTTTTAATTTTACATGTAATTATTAGTGATTTTGAATAAAAATTAAGGAATTGTAAATGTTCTCCGCAGTTAGAGAACATGAGAGGAGAAGTTGATAAGTTAGGAAGGTGAAGAGGCAATTTTAGTTGTTTAGGATTTGAGTCTAAATTTAGGAATTTTTGAGAAACTTAAGAGTTCATTGGGTTGTTATAGGAGGTGAATCGATTCATTTGTGTTTGTATAAATGTAAGCACCTGTAGAGTAGGATAGAGCAGCATAGAGCTAGAGATTGGTTCAGGGTGTAGAATAGAAGAGGAAAAAGGCCACTGTCATTGAAGATCTGGCCCATCAAGAGTTGTAAGTGGTTTCGTCGTACTGATGAATGAAGGAATAACTCTTGAATGTGTGTGTTTGATTGACTAAATCCTGCTTGAATGATCTTTGATTTCAATGAGCCATTGTATAAAATTAGAGTATGATGAAACCCTATAATTAGGGGGTTTTGTGACAGAAGACTGACGAGAGGGTTCACCTCTATTCTAGAAATTAAATTCTGTAAGTGGTGCGGTTGTATACATATGGCCAATTTTGTTTTCTGAGTTATATGTGCCTTAATTGAATTGAGTTCTGTGTGAATGAATTCGAATCTCATTAAAGCAAATGTATAAGAACCAATGCGAATAAGCTCTATGAGGATGTTATGTTTTAATTAGCGAAATCAATACGAGTTGCATTCCTAGCATTTGAGGGAGATCGACCACTGAAAGGGTCGATCTCATTGAAAGAAGTGGAATTGGAGTATAGGGATTCGGGTTGCAATTGGATGGATCAATTTTAGTGAAGGGAACATTGTTTCCATGCAGTATCCAATGAGGAGAAATTTGGGCACTCTGCTAGGAGAGATAGGACTTTGAAACTGTAGTTCGAAGGTCTCAGAAAACTGTGCGTGTATAAATTGGAACCACGAGTTTATTTTCGTTGAGGAACTGTGGATGATTGCTATGAAACTGAATGTGATTATGCCGCAATCGAACTTTATTTGACCAAATATAACTGGGCGAAGTCGAATTGTAGTAATGGAGCAGAAGAGGCAGAACGTTGAAGATAAGAGTGGAACCATGAAAGGTGAACAGTAAAATAGGAATTTGGAAACCGGTGGTGTCACACTTTGTAAAAATGGTAAACGTAATTTATGAAAAAAATGCAATACATCTCCGGAGCTGACACGCGTCCAAGAGTGGTATTCAGAAACCACTCTCATTGCGTAGATCTAGAGCGTTAACGCTCGGAGACTTTAAAAACGCAAAATTTATTGATATTCATTGGATCGTTGACAAGGGCGAGATAAAACATCAGCCGTAGATTGATGAAGGATGAATGGCGGATGGTTAAGTTGTAAATTCCGGGGACCCACAGGTTATTCCTACGTTGATGTCATGGGTTTGAATTATTAATGATTGGATTGGGTTATAACATATGTTGATAAATATCTATAACTCTGAACCTTGTATAATGTATCTTATGTGGGCGTGTTGTAATTATGCGAAAGGAAATCGGAATATATATGTGTGTTGACATATATATTATGGTGGGATATACAATATATTGGGCCTATGGCTTTCAAGAAAATCGGAAGTTTATATGTTACAGTGACACTTAACGTTAGCGGGTTGAAACCTTGAACAAAGGGGAATGATAAGGTATGAGCGTGAGGGCTTGTAAATCTTCATATCGGCAATGCATATGAAGAGTGGGGATATTTTATAGTAAATCAAATAGTTATTGGAAAAATCCATGAACGAGGTAAAGGTTATATAATTGTGGAATATAATTTGTAAGGGTTGCTTGGATTTCACATGGAAGAGAATTTTGCATGCGTTGTGAGATTATTGCTATGGGGTTAACCATAAGCTTGAAGAAAAGTACCAAAGCCTCCACATTTATTTAAATTACCCGTGAAGGAAAATAAAACATTGGGGATTGCCCATATTTGAAAGTTTATTGGCCGAAAACGAATGCAGTTTTGTATGGAATGAAATTGGAGTTTATTTATGGACTAAGAATGTACAGTTGAGGTAGCCTGGGCATCATAAGATGGAAGGGATGGTGGACATTTGAATCTCTATCTATAAAAAAATCAATTTTCCTGGTGTTGCATGTATATTTTTAACTATTCATAGCTATCAAGCAGCAATGCCACTTGTTCGAAGTGAACCGTCATCCCTTAGTGTGGTAGAACAGACCACTAAGTTTCGCAACAGTCTTTCACTATTGCGAGACTCAATATTTCTTCAGTTCTTAAAAAATTTTGACGGGCATGATCATGAAATGGCCCTACAGTTTGTCCGAAGTTTTAAAAAAAGCCGAGTATAAATTGGGCCCCTAAAATTAAAGATTACGAAAAAATTCATAGTAGCAGCAACAGGGTTAGAAAATACTGGTGAGAAATGGTTCAAAAATCAGAAATTAGAGAGGAATCGATGGCAGCGTTTTGTTATCAACTGGAACATGAAGGTAGATTGGAAGAAAGGAATTCCGTGCAGTGCCCTGTTGGGATAGTGGCGTGACCTCCTTTTCATCCTGCAGAAATTTGTGACCTATGAAGGGAGGTACTCCCTCACTTTTGTGTATCATTTCAGGATGTTGCATCATTTTGAAGGTGGCCGGCACATCCAGTGGCAAATTGATTTCCCCTATTTTTTGCTAAAGACTCTGGAAAAAATGGCTAAAGGTGTGCGGGATGCACGGGCGGACCAGACCGATAAGAAACTGTATCACCATGGTCTGATAAAAAAATTTGTGCAAAAACAATTGGAAATTAAAGGTATGACATGGGAGGCATTGTTAAAACAGCTGCATAAGAAGAAAGCTGTTGGAAAGGAGACACAAGACCCGGCACCAGTGCACACACAGACACCCGAGGAAGATAATTTATCAATCCTTGCAGACGTGGCCAAATATGTAGAGGTCGAGGATGACACTCTGTTGGTCGATTTTATTAAAAAGTCCTAGAAAAATAATGAGGAATCTAATGCATGCGAAGAACCACAGGGCGTTGAATCCCCTCTTGCACTAGTGCAAGAACAGCAGCAAGAAGAAGAAGAAGAACCAGAGGAAGAACTAGAAGAAGAAAAAGAACCGGAAGAGGAAGAAAAGGAAGAAGAGTTTGTTGAAACCATGAGGGATATTAAGGTCCCTGAAGAAGACATAGCTCCTGTGGAAACAGAATATTTAGTAACTCCCGCTGCTCGGATAGCTGAACTAGAGCTTCGAGTATAGAACTTAGAGCAGCTCATAACTAAAGTACAGGAGGATAAAGAACAAAGTAGAGAAGAGTTAACGACTGAGATCCAGAAAAAGAAAGGAGAAGTCAGAGTTTGGAAGTACCATGCTGCACAATGTTTCAAGAGACTTAAAAAAGTGACAAAAAGGTTGAATAAGATCAGGCAAAGGAAGTCAGAAACATTGCAAGCTAATGTCAGTGTGACAGAGCAGGATTGAGCTAGAACGCTCAAAGTTTTGAAGGATTTTTGCAAAGGTACAGAGTTGTGTGAGGACACATATTAGCTTAGGGATGGGAGGATGTTATCCCCCTAATTTTCTCTCTTTTTACCATTTTACTCTTCCCAAATCATAAACATTTACCTTTGTTTTACCCCTTTTATGCACCCTCATCCTACACCAGTCCAAGCACGATGGCATATTTCATATCACTTCATTTTTCATATATTTTAATTCAACTTAGCATTTATTAATTATTTATTACATTATTTCTTAATTTTAAATCATTCTTTGTAACTTATCGATATCTCCTATGTTCATTTGGTAGTTAGAGCGCTTACCGTGACTATTGATCCTAGTGCAGGATCGGATCTTGCACCGTTGCCAACACCAAAAATCTCCGTAGCAGATCTGAATCCCCTCGATTACTGCCTCATCTTGTGCCGCTTCAACCGCAACAGCAGAATAATCCAAAGGCAGCTGAGATCAAATCGTCAAGAGCGAAAACAGAAGAATAGCTACAACCATTTATGTTAATTTTTTAATTTTGAAGACCGCAATAGCTAAATTATTCATTTTGTTATGTAATCAGTTAAAAGGGTCTATTTTGGCCTCTGGATAAAGGCCTATATAATGTAAAGTGTAAATAGGATTAAAGAGGAGATTTTTTGATATAGAAAGAATAGGAACACTTCCGAGAGGCGGTAGCAGGTCTTTGTATTTTTTTATCGCCCAAATTGGGGCTGGACAATGTGTTAATCTATGTACTTGCCTTGGTAAATTAATAAAAGGATCTCTGCCTCATGTTTTGAAAATTATTTTTCTATATTGAGCTGATGAACTGATTAAAAAGTACTGAGCAGTGTTTCCTTTTAGAAGGGAAACATGTTAGCACGTTTACCCCATTTCTTGTTTTCTTGCAATTTATGTTTATATTGTCAAGTGTGATCTAATATTAGCACATGTATACCTGTCTGAGTGCAATAGGATCCGTTGTGTGAAGTAGATAACTTTCTTTTCTCTGCAATTTCTTTTCCTGTACTTAATTTCAGATTGGATTTCCCTGCCTGGTCCAAGCAGGAGAAGTGAACCTGCACCAGTGCACGTTGGTGTGACATATCTTTTTTATGCAATTTTATTTGATTGGTTTTCCCTGCCTAGTCCAAGCAGGAGAAGTGAACCTGCACCAGTGCAGGTTGGTGTGATATATCTTTTTATGCAATTTTACTTTATTGGTTTTCCCCCGCCTCGTCCAAGCAGGAGAAATGAACCTGCACCAGTGCACGTTGGTGTGATGCAACAAAATTTCTTAGTTTAACTTCCCGCAGCCCTCTTTCTCTCATTAAATTCTTATGGCAGGATAAATATATGTATTGATTGTTTCTTTATTTTTTCAACCAGTAACATTCATTTTTATGTTTGCAATTTGATTTAACAGTATAATAGCACTTGCAATAATTAAAAACTCATTTTAAGAATTAATGCTAAGTGCAGGAAGCTTCGATTTGGTGCAAGAACTAGTTTCTTGCCACGAGATCTGAGTGCTTCGAACCTGGAAAAGTTCAAGCCCTTGCATGAAGCGAAAAATCCTTTAGTAAAGACGATATCTATACCTTCTGCATAAATCTTTGTTCTTGCACTAGTGCAAGCAGACTGCAAAAGTGCAGGACAGATTAGTGCAAGAAGGAAATCTCTAAAAGAGCAGGTTTAAGGGCCCATCTGATGAGACTGCTAGGTGTCTCTGCTAAAGAAAAAACACATACTCAATAATTAAATATTAACCATTTTAAGTGATTGCCTTTTAACTTTAATTCCCTTTTTTCAAATGCATTCTTTCTTGTTCCAGCCTTAGATTATTTTTTATCATTCAAGTTGCCTTCTTTTCTCTTTTTAATTTGATTATGCAATATTTCCTTTAAAGAAAGTAGGGATTTATATTAGGAGATTCATACCATCTCTGGCATTTCCTGTGCTTCATCTCCAAGTTTAAGAATCCCCCGTGTTTACAAATTAAGTGTTGAGGAGTTTTCTTAAGTGTAATTCCTGCACCCAACATCTATGTTATCCCAAAAAGGCAGACTTTGCACTTAATTCTTACATAGATTCAAATTGGGCATGAAATATTGATGATCGAAAGAGTACTAGTGGAGGAGCATTTTACTTGAGATCTCACATGGTATCATGGTTCAGTAAGAAACAAATCCGCATTTCTTTATCTACTACTAAGGCATAATATTTTGTTGTTGCATATTGTTGTACTCAAATTTTATGGATGATGCAAATATTCCAAGACATTCAAATCACTTGTCCTCAACCAGTACCTATTCTTTGTGATAATGTCTGTGCCTTAAGTATCTCTAAAAATCTTGTCATGCACTCAAAAACCAAGCATATTCCAATAAAATATAATTTCTTGAGAGAAAAGGTGCTTGAAAAAAAAGGTTACACTAGAATATGTTCCTTCAAAGGAACAAGTTGTAAATATATTTAAAAAACCACTTCCACGTGATTCTTTTGAATATCTCAGACATAAATTAGGAATGATCTCTACTTCATCTTTCTACTAATTATTCTAACTAGTATTCCATGTTCAAGGGAGTTGGTAGTGTAAATTACTACACTTTACTCTCTGAATGTGGATTTCATGAAGGACAATTGTTTATATAGGCAAATTTTTTCTCTAGACAGTCATGTATGTTTATCTAAGATAAAGAAACAATGGGATAGACACAAGGGGAGTTGTTGATATGCTTCACCCAGTTATTATTTGACTCTCTGGTTCTTACATTGATTGGTCACTCACGTGTTACTTATAAATAATGTTGTTTTATTATGGTTCATGATTTTTTGCAAAGTGTCATAGCTTCTTTGGTTCTTGATGAATTTGTTGATTAATGAAGTGGATATAATCAAATATCACAAGTGAATAGTTGGCACAGGTTTAGCGGGAGATTTTGTTATGCTTTCAATAGTAAATTTTTGGAATTATAGCTACTTGAGAACCATTTTCTAAATGATTATGTTTTCATTGTTATTCATTTCTTGTTGGAATTAATGAAGAAATATGCTAAATTTGCATGTTGATGATGTTACTTCTCAGTTCTATCTCTTGTGATGTCGAAGTTGCTTGGTGATGCTTTAAAGCATTGGTCATATGTTGATGTTGTTGAATATTCATGCTACATATTACATCATGATGATGATGAATATGTTCACATTATAGGGTTCAGTATGGTGTATGATGGTTTATGATGACTATCATGATCTTGCTAGCTAACTATTGAGCTCCCCGATTTTGTTATAAATTTCATATTTATCTCTTGATGTAAAGGTCATTTAAAGACCCATAATGTAACCATTGTAATATTAAGTCATGTATGGATTGTTGGGGTCAATTCATTCATGTATGTAGTCCCATTATTTTTATGTAATGGTGAGTTGAATATGTAACCCCATTGTGTTGGTCAATTGATGTAAACATGAGTCATTAGTCATATTTGGTTGATTCATAGAGTCATGTACTTCATTGAATATTTTCCAAAATATTCAGCATATGCTCAAGGGGAGCATGGTCAATATTTAGTCTTCATGTTCAATAAATCATACCTACAGTGATCCTCTCTCCAAGGGAGAAAGAAGCCTTCTTTCATTAATGGTCATCCCTTTTCCCTTGATTTCAAAGGGGGAGAAAAGCTTGGTGTCTGGAGAAATGTCTTGGGAGAGAAACTTAGTGTTTAGATTGGTATGTTTAAAAATGTGTTTGTAGGTATTTACAAGTGGTGGTGACCAAACACAAAAGTGGTTTCCATCAAGTCCAAAGGGGGATATTGTTGGCATTATGGCTAATGTGTTATCCTTGATGGAAACCTACTTGATAAAGATGTCAAAATGATGGTTATGAAAATGCTACAAGTGATATGAAAAAAGTAATATCAGTTCAGAGACAGATGGATGGTAAAGATAAAGTGTGAAAAGTTATACATGGGTCCTGTGAAGCAAGATCACTTTCATACACAAGTATGGTGAAGAGAAGTCGTGTACAGAATCCATACCATGGTATTGGCCCATAGTATTGAGTGTGGGAATGGCTATTTGATCCCATAAAATAATACTAACAAAATTACTAAGGGGTTGGCCTAAGGTATTGGGAAAGGCTAATGCTATATAAGGAGATGGAGATCAAACTGTTGGGGGTGCAAGTTTTGTGTTATCTATGAATGACTTGATCTGAAACAGGTGTGCACCAAGGAGAAAGTATCAAAATTAGATTTAGAAAACTTGAAGTATGGTGAAATATGTGTTTGTTTGATTTAATTATCGAAATGTATTATAATGATAGATCTGTGATTTTGATGATAATGTGATCTGAATAAAGTAAGTATTTCTGACAGTAAGGGTTTTGGAGTGTGAAAACTATGTTTGCAGCAAAAATTTTCAGATCTGTACGCCATTTTGTATCAGGTTTGTTATGTACATACATGGGTATGATTTTAGGGTAGTCGTGTTTATACACTGCGAATTATTTTTAGTATGTTCAAAATATGTACATTGGTGTTATGCATGGATGTCATGTACATAAATGGATGTCCTTTATAAAATTCAAATAGACATGTTAGGGTTTTGCAATATGAGTTTTTTATGATGTTTGATCAGTTTTGTTATGTTTTTTGTTGTCTTTCTATGAAGTCTCTCTCATGATAATATGTGTTTGAAAGTACTCGTTGGGATGAATTGGTTATATAATGAAATTTTGATTAGTGATGATTCTATTATGTGGTGATTTGTATTTTATTGAATGATTTGGGTTTGCAGTGATAGGATCTCGTTTCTATGATGAATAGTATATGGTCTGAATGGTTGTTCATTTAATGATTTTTCCAGTTCTTGTGTAAGTTGATTTAGTGATTGGTTTCAGAATTTTTATTTGATATTGGGTTTTAATGTTAGAAATGGATCCATTTTGAAACATTCTGAAAAGTGGTCCAAAAGGAGCTGAGGATAGTAGTCTTTAGAAAGGGGGTTGTAGCTTCCTTCCAGTAGGTGCTAGAAAATGAGAGAAGGTTATAGCCTTCTATAGCTATGTGCCTACGTACTCGATAGAGTCTGCACCAATACAAGATTGTAAGAAGTTTTTATTTTAATAAAATAAGAATACAAAGACGACATATTGGTGGTTTTATCCCACATTAGGTTTCCACCTAAAATTCTGGTGTTCATGTGTCTTGATATGGTTTTCATGTGTTGATGATCTAACTACTCCTTAAGTGCTCATGATTATTTCTTAATTGATGAATAATGAAGTAATCATGCACTAATTAATGTTGAACATATTATGAAATTAATGATCATTTAGTTATCTAGATATACGTGGATTTCTTTAACAATAGTCACATACATACGCTAGTTTCTTTTATAATAGTAGTGTACACAAATAATAATAGGAAATTGGAAGTTTTTAGTGTGTAAAATAATGATTCACTGCCCCCCCCCCCTCCCCTCCCTTCCCCCCTCTGAATATTTTTCCTAACACCATTTACTGGTTTTTAAATTTTGGGCATATCTCTTATTGCTTGAGTTTTGTTGATCTTCACCAATTTATCAAATATTAGGTGTTCAAGCATTTGTTCCATAGCCAACTTTCATTTGATTGACTCATGTAACATCTTTCTTCTTGAATTTCCCCAAGAATGTATACATTATATGTTGTTCTTAGACCTTTTCCTATGAGCCTTCCTGAAGATGATCTCCTTATTTCACAATCTTTGGCCCAAAAAATGAGAATGTGTCCTTGATCTCATAGTTGGCTAACACTCATAGGATTGTGCTTAAGGCTTTCAACATATAGTGCATTCTATGATTTTCCCTTATCGTTATTGAATATCACCATTCTTATTATAGAAATTCGAGTAGATCCATTATCTCCAAAGGTCACATTTCCTTCCATCTCTTTACTTAATGAGAGGAACATCGTTTGGTCTCCTGTCATGTTCCTAGAACATCCACTATCAAAAATATAGTAACTCTCCTTGCTAATAGAATACACAACCAATCCACATTTCTCAGGTGTATATTCTTCAGTCTTCCATTTCCAAACTCTTTTTGACTCTAATGGACAATTTTGAGATTCATGACTTGGATTGTGGCACCTGTAACATTCTAGACTATTCTTTGAAAGATCAGAAAATGAATTATGATTTTTTATTTAATCTTGGATTTTAATGTCAAAAACCTTATTTTAGGAGCTTCGTGATTAACCCTATAAGCCTTGTAGTGTTTTTCCTAATGACCAAATTTTTTACAAAAGAAATAATGACCAAGGAATATATTTTGATACCTATTAGTATAATCTTTCCTTAATAATTCATTTCTTCCAAGGACGGGTTGTATCTTTGGATTCTCATTCCTTGGTTTATCTCTATTTCTTGTTGGACTATTGTCAGGATTGCAATGAGACCCTTCAAGGACATCAATAAAACTTATATGTTTTTCAAAATTTTGTTTTATTAAGCTTCTGGGATTTTCTTCATGATGAGTACTAGTTTTTGAAAAAGAGGATCCACTTGTATAGCCAAGCTCGAACTTGTCATGTGGTGGCC
Organism: Pinus albicaulis; assembly: GCA_034641835.2. Classification (NCBI taxonomy): domain Eukaryota; kingdom Viridiplantae; phylum Streptophyta; class Pinopsida; order Pinales; family Pinaceae; genus Pinus; species Pinus albicaulis. The sequence goes on along the minus strand of CM076579.1, from coordinate 237,412,039 downwards.
TTTGAAAATTTAGAATGGTGTCCAATTTTTTGGATTTTTCCAAAATTTTGTTGAGTTTTTCCAACTCCTTTTTTAGAGATACTACTCCAGATTCCAATTTTTCACATATTTCTTCCTTTTCCTTTAGTTTATTTCTCAATATTTCTTCTACCCAATTAGCTTCCTCTTTCTCAGTTTTGAGAGAGATAATTTCTCAGGATGACTTTCCATTCTCTTTTCTAAAGCTATCATCTTTCTTCTAAGGAAACGATAAATTAATCATCCATACCTTCAATTATTTCTTCTTATTCTTCCATATATTCTTCTTCATTTGAGACATCCATGAATAATCTTTCTTTGTTTTCATCATACTATTCCTTGTCAGAGACATCACTATCTTTATTGGAGAAGAAATTCTTCTTTCTTGAGCCTCCCCTTTTGAACGTCCTTTTCTTAGGTTCTTCTTCATTATCATTCTCATATTTAAGAGTACAGATGGAAGAATAATGTCCTATTTCACCACATCTAAAACAAATGAGAGGTAACTTACCGTTGATCTTGGACCCTTTATTCATCCTCTTGAATATATGTGCCATTTTTGTATCAGAGTCATCACTGGTGCAATCACTGCTCTTTCCTTTACTTGATGACTTTGATTCTTTGAATGTAATTTCCTCATGAGTTGGATTTCCTATCCTCATCTCATATTATGATAGAATTACATGAACCTCGTCCATTGATAAAGTTTCCAAATATTTTAGTTCTTAAATGGCACAAACTTTAACATCAAAGTGATCTGGAAAGAGATCTCAAAACCTTTTGGACAATCGTATTTTATTTTACATTTTCACAGAATCCTATGAGAGAATTAACCACTTCATCTACTCGAAGGAAGTTAGTAGCAATATCTTATTCATTATTCAGCTTGAGACTTTAAAATTTTCTTTTTAATGTTTGAAGCTTTTCCTTCTTTACCTTATCATCACCTTCATAGATACCGATAAGCTTGTCCCACATTTTTTTAGTTGATTCACAACTCATAATTGTGAATTCAAAATCTCATAGTCCACTTGCTATAGAGTTCAAAGCCTTGGAATTTTTTATCTATGCCTTTTTCCCATCCATAAATTTTGGTAGAGGATATGGTATCTTATATCCATTTGTAACTACTTTCCAAACTTTAACACCAAGAGACATCAGATAATACTTCATTATGATCTTCCAAAATGAAAAATTTGATCCATCAAATTGGGAAACTTTAAGTGCTTCTTTAGTGGCCATTGTGATTTATATCATTCTTCAAACAGTTGGGATGCTCTTAAAGAAGATAGATTTGATTCCAATTGTTATAAATACTGAGAGGGGGAGTGAATCAGTATTTAAACCAATTGTTAATTTTTTCGAGTTAAAATTATTTTACATATGAGGAGCACAAGAAAATTCGGGACACAAGAAAAGCTCTGACACAAGAATTATATATATATATATATATATATATATATATATATATATATATATATATATATATATATATATATATATATATATATATATATATATATATATATATATATATATATATATAGAGAGAGATATTGTCCTTTATTTGACAGTTGGAGCCTAAATTTGTAAAGGAAGATTGATGCCATCATTATTGTATTTTGAGCTAAAAATATACATACATACACACACACACACACGTATATATATATATATATATATATATATATATATATATATATATATATATATATATATATATATATATATATATATATGTATATATATATATATGTATATGTATATATATATATATATGTATATGTATATGTCTATGTATATGTATATATGTATATGTATATGTATGTATATATATATATATATGTATGTATGTATGTATGTATGTATGTATGTATGTATGTATGTATGTATGTATGTATGTATTTGAATTATTTTAGCTCAAAATACAATAACGATGGCATCAATTCTCCTTTACAAATTTAGGCTCCAACCTGTCAAATAAGGACACCAATCCCTTTCACACACCAAGGTACCAACTTGGTAATGAGGAAACTAATCCCCTTAAATAAGTCTGGGAACCAACTTGGAAAAAATGAGTACAACAATCCTCTTAGGAACCAACATTTTCAAACTATACCAAAAACTTGTTTATCACAAGTTCCAATCCTGATTCAAAAATCCTACAAAAAACTCATTCAAGACAAATTCAAGATAAAATTCTAAATAAATCAAATATTTTCTTCAAAAATCCTTAAATTTGACTTCAAGATGGCTTCAAAATTTGCTCCAGGGCTCCTTAAAAATTGGCTTTCATATGGCTTCAAAATATTTTCTATGGTTCCTGCAAAACTTACTTTAAGATGGCTTCAAATGACCAAAATAGGGCCAAGCCTCAAGCTTTCCATAGGGCCAAATATAAAGGCATCACAGGACAAAAAATAGGTTGCTACAAGGCTAAGCTTAGAGCCTATGACAGGGTCAAATTTAGGCTTTTTATTGAGCCAAAATGTAGATTCCTTGGGGCTAAAATACGACCTGATATAGGGATAAAAAGAAAGGCATCAAGGCCAAAATAGGGTATACTACAGGGCCACAAAGTAGAGACCAAAAGGTCGAAACAGGGCCTACTATAGGGCTGAAATTTTTAGGTCCCTATAATACTAGTGTAGCCCCTTTTATTTTTGTAGGCCCATTATTTTTATTGTTGTGCCCATGTAGTCCCCATATTGTTATTATTGAGCCCCATAGGTGTAGCCCCATTATTGTTAATGTTGTGCCCATGTGGTCCCCATATTGTTATCTTGTGACCCCTTAGATTCCTTATAGAAGGTAGGTTATTTCATTTGTATAATCCAAGAATTTTTCATTTAAGTAATGTAAAGGAGGTTTCCCCCTTGAAGAGGCTGATTTCTAAGTCATTGATCTATCTTTTCTTCTATTTTGTGAGTTGGTTTCATAACATTTGGTATCAAAGCTTTGGATTATAGGGCTTCGTTGTCGCAAACAGGTCATCTTGGACTATTCACTATAAAAAAAATTCTACGAAGGTTTAGAAGCTGAAATTTTTACCACAACAAGCCAAAATCTTGAGAAACTTCATGGAAAAATTTCAGATCTTGGTTCGCTATATTTTTGGAGATATGATATGAGAAAGTTAGGATGTTTTTAGGCTCCAGAATTTCATCTCAAACAGGTGACCGAGGAAAATTCGTCATAACTTTCATTTCAAACATCGGATTGGAATTCTGTAAAAAGTGGCAGAAATCGCAAGAACTATAGTTTATTTTATATCAATTTCAAGGCCGAATGTCAAAACAGTGACATGTGGCACATCAAAAAATTTCACTCTACTAAACTAGTCCAAAATTAGGACATTGTGGGATATTGGGCATAACTTTAGCTTGAAGAATCCAAATTAGGTATTACCTATGGCATACAAAAGAAGACTTAGAGGGCTACCATAGGACCAAATTTCAGATCTTGGAGATCTAAAATTACATAGTTACAACCATTTCAAGATCAAGCTCCTAAAATAAAGAAAAAGGTATGTATTTTCTTTTAAAATTTGCATAACGTTTGTTTGAAAATTCAAATTGAAGTGATTCCAAGGGAATATTGAAGAATAGGTATCTATATTGGGTTCTAAAATTCTTCAAAAAAATAATTCTACACCCATTAAGCCCTCAAAAAACTCTACTATGACGCATGAAGAGGAAGAATTGCAACATAATATATCAAAATTATGGGACCAAGTGTAACAAATTTCAATTTCACAAAGAACAACCAAATATGACATAGGTGGTTTAAAAACATACATGGAAGCTAAGAGGGATGGTTTTAAAGATGACATGAAAGCTAATATGGATGGTATAGAAGAAAAAATGAAAGGAAACATGGAAGATTTGAAGAATTTTTTAAAAGACTATTTGACAAAGTTGTTACAAGAAATTCTTCCTAATGGAAAAAAGGTATTAGATGAAGCTCATGATAAGAAAAAAAAAATGTTAATCATGATTCCATATCCTCTACCATTGGATTGAAGACCCACCATATTCCAAATATCTATATGAGGAAGTCTAATGGAAAGGATTCGATAACATGGATACTACAAATGGAGCAATACTTTGAGCTCCATAATGTGCAACACACACAAAAGGTACGCATTGCAACTTTATATTTAGAACAAAAATAGTTTGTATGGTATTGATGGATTTGTCCTCGTAAACCACTTGTCACTTGGTCAATTTTTACATAGGAAATGATAACACATTATGAGGATACAAAGAGAAACACCTTCTTTAGCCAATTTATAAATCTCAAACAAAAGGGTTCAATGATGGAGAACATGTAGGACTTTAAAAAATTGAATATAAGGGTAAATAATATTCCAGAGGAACATAGGATTGATGTCTTCAAATGTAATTTAAAGGATAACATCCAACATGAGTTTCACCTTTGGGAACCTGATAAATTAGAGAAGGCATTCAAGTTGGCAAGAAAAATTGAAAGCAAAATTATGGCGACAAGGAAGCCTACCACTCACAACTATAAAGATGGAAGTGTTGCTGCTCCTAGCCTTCCACAACATACAACATTGAAACCAAAACATTTGGAAGAAAAAAGAGAAAAAGGGATTTTTTATATTTGTGATATCAAATACACCTAAGGTCATAAGTGTGCTAAGAAGAAATTATTTTACATAGATTGTGAAGAGGAGGAAGAAAAGGAACATGAAAATTCAAAAGAAGAGTATATACAGTAGGAACCAACCTTAGAGAAATAAGATATGAATCTGAACATATCTTGTAATGTATTGGCAGGAATTACCACTCCTAAAACTCTCAATATATAAGGACATATCAAGAATAAAAAGGTAATAGTGTTCATTGATTCAGGTACTACCCATAATTTTATTCATTGTAAGATAGCCAAGGAATTGAATTGCTTCCTATATCTAGCACCAGAGTGTCAAGTGATTGCTGCAAATGGAGGAACTATAAATTTCTTTGGAAAGTGCCATAATATCAATCTAACCATGGGGAAATATGTATTGAATAACCTAATTATTTCCATTCCAATGAGTGGTGCTGATGTAGGAATTTAATGGTTACAATATTTGGGTACGATAGCTTTTAATTTTCAAGAATTTTCTTGAATTTTTTTTGGGAATGAAAGGAAGTTGAATTAAGGGGAATCACAGAGAAACCAATAAAGATAATCAGCTCTAATGGCATGACAAAGCTTCTAAAAAAATAACAACAAGACGTAATTTCAAAATTATGCTCACTATAGTTTCAAGCATCGAAATCATCTTTAAGAGAAATTTATAAGGTTGAAGCAGTGCAAGATCACATTGAGCATCAACAAAAAATTCTCCAACTGTTAAATGATAACCTAAATTTGGTGCATGATACATGTGCATGTTGGTGGCCACCCGCCTATACCACTTGGGGCACCACCATTGTCTCTTTCAATTTTTCAGTTTCGGCACAACTTACTATTTTTAGCAGTTATTTGAATTGTGAACTTATGGATCCGTTTTGAGGTCCCAAACGACATTTTTTGGGAAAACCAGGAGCAACATGGGTCCAAGGATCAATGTTTCTCACACCGAAATTTTTATTCCTCATATATATCTTTCTAACAAGGTATGGTGCCCGTCAAATGGAGATTGTATGGCAAAGTTACGTCCCTGGGAAATTGAAACACCAATTTACCCAAACGGAGCCCATAGTTTTGGTGCTTCATCTCCTAGGGTTATGGTTTTGGATGTTTAGGGTTTTCCATTATTTGTAAATAATAAATAGGCCCTTGAGCCTCATTGTAACATAGTTCAGAGGCTTGTAACTGCCACATCTCTTCTCATAGATAAGCTACCAGTGCCCTAGCTAGTTTATTTCCATTATGTTTGTAAGCAAATTTTAGCTCTTTGATATTAATGAAATGAAGTGTTATTTCCACTGCATATTTTTATATATGGTTATATGTGTATTCTATTGCATTCTTGCATAAATCCAGATCAGTGGTATCAAAGTGATCTGCTTTTTCTTGATCCTTCTTTGCATGTCCCTAACGATGTCGGGGTATAAGGAGTTAGGGCTCGACCTGGTTGAACCTTTGCAAGATCAGCCTCGCAAACCCCGAAGGCTTCCCATTGGGGATGAAAAGAAATATGAGGGAGTAGGAGATCCTATAAAAATATTTCTTGAGGAGGCCCTCGAAAAACAAAGGAACCTGATGATGGATAAATTTTCCCAAATCCTTCAACGACTGCCCACCGGCGGCGCATCTGCATCCAACATCCACTCTGAAGGCACTACTCCCTTTAAGGTATAATTAAACTTTAACATTCCCATATTTGAGGATAAAATAGATGTAGATATCACAGATAGATGGTTGAATCTATTAGAAAGATATTTCTCGGTTCATGACTTTTCCGACCGGGAAAATCTTATTTTTGCACTCCTCAAAGCTACCCCCCATGTCAAGGACTGGTGGGAAACCTACTGTGATAAAAAGGACAAGACAAAACCCTCTCTGTTCTCCGCCATACCCACTTGGAATTCCTTTTGATATGCCATCAAGGAACAATACAATCACATGGGTAGCTATGACGACAAGTACATACAATGGACCACGCTGCGACAACAAAGGAATCAAGATGTGCATGAGCTGACGAATATGTTCCATACCATGCGCATAAATTTTGGTAGCAAATATTCAAAGAGAAATTTGGTGCTAAAGTATCATAGTTGTCTGCACATACACATTCAGGAGGAAATGGAGTTCCTCCAAATCTCCTTTCTTGGTACGGCATACCAGTTTTCTTCCAAGATTGAGCAGAAATTCAATCAGAAGAAGCGAGACTTTGGATATGCAAGTCAAAAGAAAGGGAAAGGTACCCCCAAACTGCAGAACAAAGGAAAAATCCAAGGCATGGTGGCACAATACATCCTAAAAAAACCACAAGCAAAGAAAAACACCGTGAAGCCAAAGAAGGACACAGGAAAGTGGTGTGAGTTCCATAAGAGCTCCACTCACAACACAAGTGAGTGTCGGGCCAAGCAGTCGCTGGTGGCTGAGATGAGGGCTTGTGAATCAGATGCATGCTCCGAATCTGAATTAGAACCTGAAAAGGGGAATAAAAAAGGGAAATAGATTATTGATGTGGAGCCCAACGCCATTGTTTCCACTGTGAAGATCCAAAAGGAGGAACTGAAAGATCCATAGGAGGAGGAGCATCTCTTCTACTCCCAAATGTGGGTAAAGGGTTCACTGATATAGTTCATTGTTGACAATGGGAGCCAAAAGAACATCATTTCAGTAGACGTCATGAAGCGGTTGGGCTTTCCAACCACACCACACCCACAGTTATACACCATCAGGTGGCTTCACCAAGGACAGGATCTTCTTGTCAGTGCTGCCTTCCCTACAGCATTAATCCCTTCATGGATGAGGTATTATGTGACATTGCTCCTCTTGATGTTTTTGATGTATTATTAGGCCAACCATACTTGTGGAAGCGACATGTTTTGTATGAGTCCCGGCCTTGGGCTGTTATTGTTACTTTGGGAAATGAGTTGTACAGGATACCAGAGGTACCACTGCCTATTGCTATCTCTTTGGTTACTGTAAAACAAATCAGTAAGTTCATTTCCCAAACCAGGAAAAAAAAATTATTGATGATCTACCCCTAGGGCAAGAAGAATATTGTGGCCACGACCTCCAGACAGTGCTCCTCTGCATGACAACAAAAAATGGACAAGGTTTTGGAGGAGTATGAGGACATATTCACCTCACCCACAGGGGTGCCTCTGCACTGTCAGGTCAAGCACCCCATTGATCTAACCCCAGGTGCGTCACTACCCAATGGAATGATCTATCAGCGCTCTGTTCTGGAGAACAATGAAATAAAAAGGTAGATTCAGGATTTGCTACAAAAAGGCCACATACGGCCAAGTTCATCGCCTTATGGGAGCCCAATCGTGTTGGTACAGAAGAAGGATGGGACTTGGAGACTCTGTATTGACTATCGGGCACTGAGAAAGATCATTGTTTGGAATAGGTACCCGATCCCACAGATAGATGACCTTATGGACCAACTCAAACGGTTGAAATATTTCAGCAAGATCGACTTGAATTCTGGGTATCATCAAGTACCAATTGAACCCTCCGATGTGTGGAAGACTACCTTCAAAGCCAAGGAGTGCCTTTTCGAATGGCTGGTCATGCCTTTCGGGGTGATGAATGCTCCTGCAACCTTCATGAGGTTGATGGACAACGTCTTGCGACCATTCACCAACTTATTTGTAGTGGTGTACTTGGATGACATTCTGATCTTCAGCCATACTTGGGAAGAGCTCCTCCACCACATCCAACGAGTCCTCCAAACACTGCGAAAACACAAGTTGTGTGCTAATTACGAGAAGTGCACTTTTGGCATGACCCAGGTTCAATATCTGGGATACATCATTGATGAAAGGGGGGTGCATGTGGATCCAACCAAGATCCAAGTCATTCAAGATTGGACAACCCCAACCACTCTAACAAATCTTTGCAGCTTTCTAGGTCTTGCTAATTTCTATAGCAGGTTCGTGTTGGGATTCTCTCATATCACTTGGCCCTTGAGTCAAGTCACCAAGGGAGGAGTGAAAGAAAAATTATTTTGGTCAAAATATCAACTGAAGGCATTCGTAGAATTGAAACATCGCCTCTGTTTTTCCCCAGTGCTCACATTACCAGCCTTGTAACAACCATTTGAGATCAAGACAGATGCCTCTAACTATGATATTGGGGCAGTTCTTACTCAATAGGGGCATCCAGTGGCATATCGTAGTGAGACATTGTCCGACATAGTTCGAAAGTATCCCACTTATGACAAAGAAATGTATTCCATTGTGCAGGATTTTCGAAAATGAAAGAATTACATTTTGAGGAAGGAAACAATCATCCACACAGACCACCAACCCCTGTAGTTCATACAAACACAAGGGAAGTTGCAGAACGATCGCCATCAAAAGTGGTCCACATATCTGCAACAGTTTCATTTGAACATCAAGTACAAGAAGGGTAATACAAATAATGTTTCAGACTGCCTCAGTCGACCACCGATCATGGCACTAACCACCGTGCTCAACTCTTGTGGGAAAAAGACTTCTAATTGGCTGCCTCTCTATAAGAGTGGTCTAGAATTCGGCCACACATACAAGGCACTCTTGGGGGGTACGCAACTTCCAAATTTTCACCTCCAAGATGCATTGTTATGTCACCTGGGACACCTTTGTGTTCCTTTAAGTGAGCATGCTAAGATGATATGGGAAGCACACTACAGTCGATTCGTTGGGCATTTTAGGGTCGAGAAAACAGTGGCAATACTTCAAAAGTATTTCTATTGGCCGAACCTTCGATAGGATCTCGGGAAGTACATCACATCCTGCACTTCTTGCGCCATTTCCAAACCGACCATCAAGAAGCAAGGCGTATATACTTCACTACTTACCCCTAGCTGACCTTGGGAATCCATCTCCATGGATTACATGTCGGGCTACCTTCTACTAAGCATGGAACTGACTATTTTTTTGTGGTCGTCAACAGATCGTCCAAGATGGCCATTATGGTGGCCTGCAAGAATAATTTCATAGTGGAAGCCACTGCTTAACTCTTCTTTGAATGAGTGTGGGTGCACTTTGGTATCCCACAGTCTATCATATCAGATTTGGATAGCAAGTTCCTCAACACATTTTGGTCCTTTGGTCAATGCTAGACACCAAGCTCACCAAGTCCACAGCTTTCCATCCCCAAATTGATGGCCAGATAGAGGTCGTCAACAGGATGATTATGCATATTCTGTGAGTACAATTCAAATCATCCACACACATGGGATGAGATCCTCCCCTATGTACAACATAGTTATAACGGGGCTCTCCATAGCTCAATCGGCCACAGCCCCTTTCAAATAGGCTTGGGATTCTAGCCACTATGTCCCATTGATGTAGCCATGCCATTTGTGGCTACTCAAGCTGATTCGGCTCATGTCGAGTCTGAATCAGAGAAAGAGAATAGCTTCATCGAGCGCATCCAGCACATCCGCCAATAGGTTCATGAAATATTGGACAAAGCCAATGCTAAGTACAAGAAACGACATGATCAACATCGGATGCCACACAACTTCTAGGTGGGCGACAAAGTGTGGCTACATTTGTAGAAAGAGTGCCTCACTGGACCCCACTACAAGCTTTTCCCGCTCCAATACGGGTTGTACACCATCACCAAGGTTGTAGGGAACAATGCCTTTGAGCTCAGCATTCCACCATTCCTTGTTCTGCACCCAGTATTCAATGCGGACTGCCTTTGTCCCTATTTCCCACCTCTACTGGACACCTTTGACATTTCAAAACAACTCACACCAACAGATTTAAATCCAGACTGCATGGAACAGGCAACCACAGATTTTATCATGGAAATGAAAATCAAGAACACTCGCCAACAGAAGATCCAATGTTGTGTAACCAGCTCTAAAAATAGAAGAAAAGAGATATCAACGCCTTAGAAATAAGTCACTTCGAGGGGGCAACCTCCTATACATTACTTAAATGAACAATTCTTGGATGATACAATTTACAGAAACTCCTTTCTATATATAGGAGTCCATGTGGCCATAATGTAATCCTAGTGGGCCACAATGTAATCCTATCCGACCTAACAATAATAATTTAAGGGCACAATAATAACAAAATCGGGGTTACAAGGATACAATAATAACAATAAGGGGGTTACACTAATAACAATAAGGGACTATACTAGTAATATAGGGACCTAACATGCCCCTCTCCTTCAAAAAAGTGTTGTCCTCAACGCTTAAGTAGCTCTGGGTGCTTCTGTTTAAACTTCTCATCCTCCCATGTATAATCTTCAGTGGGTAAGTTCTTCCACTTGATGAGATACTCTGAAATTGATCTATTCCATAGCTATCGAGTTCTTGTTTTCGTGACCACTTCAGGTTCCAATATGATTTTTCCTTCCTCATCAAGTTCTGGAAATATTGTTTGAACTGGAAGATTTTCACCTATAACCTTCTTTAAGCATGAAACATGGAAAACTAGATGCACTCGCGAAGAATCAGGAAGCTCCAATTTGTATGCCATAGTACCAATCTTTTGCAACACCTTGTAAGGACCATAGTACTTTGGCGATAATTTATTATCCTTCTTAGCTTGGTTGAGGGACATTTGTTTATATGGTTGTAGCCGTAAAAATACCCAATCTCCTACATCAAAACTTCTCTCGCTACGATGTTGATCTGCCTGTTGTTTCATTCGATTTTGTGCCAAATTCAGGTTATCCTTTAAGAGTTGGAGAACTTCTTGATGATGCTCGATGTGATCTTCCACTGCTTGAACCTTCGAATTTTCCCTTAAAGATGATGTGATGGATGGTGGATGATATCCATAAAGTGCCATAAATGGGGTCATTTTTGCTGCAGTATGGAAGGAAGTGCTATACCACCATTCAGCGAGAGGTGACCACTTGACCCATTGTGTTTGTTTATCAGGTACAAAACAACGAAGATATCCTTCCAAAAATTTATTTACTATCTCAGTTTGACCATCAGATTGAGGATGATAAGATGAGCTTTGAGCTAATTGAGTACCCAAACAAGAAAATAACTCCGTCCAAAAATTTCCAGTAAAAATGGGATCTCTGTCGCTCACAATAACCCTTGGGCTTCCATGTAGCTTTTGAATTATGTCCATAAATGTAGTAGAAATTGTACTTGCTTTAAATGGATGAGATAATTCACAAAAGTGTGCATACTTGGTAAGTCTATCAACTACCACCATGATGACACTTTCCTTCGGACTTAGGTAAACTTGTGATAAAATCCATTGAAATATTGTCCCAACGTTGACTTGGAATGGATAAAGGTTGTAGAAGTCCCGGGGTCTTAATTGTTTTATTATGCTGGAAAACCAAACATTCCGCCACAAAATTTTGAATATCAGACTTAAGGCCATCCCAAAAAAAATATTTCTTCACCCTGTGCTAAGTTTTTAAAAATCCTGAGTGTCCTCAAAAAGGAGAAGTGTGCAATTCCAGAAGAATCTTTTGTTTTAGTTGGGAATTCTTACAAAGATACAAGCAATCTTTGTACCATAAGGAATCATTTTTCCAACTAAATGTATATGATGTACTAGGATCTTGCTGCAACTTTTGAATGGGTGTCTATACATCTTTTTCCTTCTTCCATTCATCTCTTGCTTCAATTATCCAATTTGGTTGGATAATAGAAATGGCACAAAGCAATGCTTCCACCTCTTCATTCTTTCTTGAGAGTGCATCTGCAACAACATTAAGCTTTCCTTTTTTGTAGATTATTTCAAAGTCATAACCCAACATATTTGTGACCCATTTTTTCTTCTCTTCTGAAGATAGTCTTTGTTCCAAAAAGTGTTTAAGACTATCATGATCAGTTTTTACCTTGAAGTGTCTTCCCATTAGGTAAGTTCGCCATTTCTTTAGTGCATGCAGTATTGCTAACATTTCCTTCTCGTAAATAGCTTTCTGTAAATACTTTCTTTTGATTGGACGACTTTCAAAAGCAATGGATCTTCCTTCTTGCATTAAAACAACACCAATTCCATTTCCTGAGGCATCACATTCCACAATAAAGGTTTTTGTGAAGTCTGGCATAGCTAAGACCGGTGCTAGGCACATTGCCTCTTTAAGATGTTCAAAGGCCTTAGTTGCTTGAGGAGTCCATGAAAATGCATCTTTCTTCAATAATGTTGTTAGAGGTGCTGCTATTCTCCCATAATTCTTAACAAACTTGCGATAATACCCTGTTAACCCGAGAAATCCTCGCAACTGCTTTATGGTTGTGGGGACTTTCCATTCCTTAATGGATTTAATTTTGTTAGGGTCTACTTTAACACCCTCTTGAGATACAATATGACCCAGATATTCCACCTCTTGTACTCCAAAGAAACATTTGGATATTTTTGCATATAATTGTTTCTCCTGCAATAGTTTGAGCACCCTGTCAACATGTTCAACATGATCCTTCCAAGACCTGCTATAGATTAGTATATCATAAAAAAATACCAGCAAAAATTTTCTAAGGAAGATTTTTAAAATGGAATTCATCAACCCTTGAAATGTAGAAGGTGCATTGGTAAGGCCAAAAGGCATGACCAAAAATTCATAATGACCCTCATGAGTTCGAAATGCTATTTTTGGAATATCTTCAGTCTTCATTCTGATTTCATGATATCCTGAAGGAAGATCCAACTTAGTAAAATAAATTGCTCCATGTAATTCATCCAATAATTCATCAATCACAGGAATTGGAAACTTATCTTTAATGGTGAGCTTATTGAGCTCCCTATAATCTAGACACATTCGCCATGATCCATCCTTCTTGTGTACCAATACTACAAGAGTAGAGAAAGAACTTTGACTAGGTTGAATTATACCTGCCTCTAACATTTCTGCAATAATACGTTCAATTTCACTCTTTTGGACGTAAGGATATCTATAAGGCCTGATGTTTGGAGGAAAACTTCCTGGAATCAAATGAATAGCATGATCATGATCACGAATAGGTGGGAGTCCTTTGGGAGTTTCAAACACCTTGGAATGATTGTCCAAGACTTGTTGGAGATCTACAGAAATATATGATTTTGATGTTAGAACTTCTAGTGAGCATAATTGTGCAATTACACCTCGTTGTTCTTTCTTTAGAAGCTTTGTCATGAAATTAGAGCTTATTATCTGTCCCTGCTTCCCTGCAATACCTCGTAATTCGATTTCATTTCCTTCTAAAAAAAATTGAAGAAAAGTTCTTGAAAATTAAAAGCTATTGTCCCCAAAGATTGTAACCATTTTACTCCTAGTACAACATTAGCACCTCCCATAGGAATGGAAAGCATTGGACTAGTCAATACATATTCCCCCATGGTTAGCTTGATATTATGGCATTTTCCAGAGCAATTTATAGTTCCTCCATTTGCAACCATCACATGACATTCTAGTGCTGGGTATACGAAAAAATTTAATTCCTTGGCCACCTTACAATGAATAAAATTATGGGTGCTACCTGAATCAATCAACACTATTACCTTTTTCTTCTTGATATGTCCTTATATCTTGAGAGTTTGAGGAGTGGTAATTCCTGCCAGTGCATTACATGATATGGTTGGATTCATTTCTTCCTCTTCTAGGGCTGGTTCCTGGTGTATATCCTCTTCTTGTTCATTTTCTTCTTCCTCTTCACAATCTATGTAAAATAATTTCTTCTCAGCACACTTATGACCTTTATTGTATTTGCTATCACAACTGTAGCAAAGCCCTTTTTCTCTTTTTTCTTCCAATTGTTGTGGTGTCAACCTTGTAGGTTGTGGAAATCTAGGCGTAGCAACACTTCCTTATTTATAGAATTGAGTGGTAGGCTTCCTTATCGCCATAATTTTACATTCAACTTTTCTTGCCAACCTGAATGCCTTCTCCAATGAATCAGGTTCCCGAACGCGAACTTCATGTTGGATGTTATCCTTTAAAGTGCCTATGAAGAGATCAATCCTGTGTTCCTCTGGAATATCAGTTACCCTTATATTCAATTTTTGGAAGTCCTCAATGTGCTCCCCACTAAACCCTTTTGTTTGAGATTTATCAATTGGCTAAAGAAGGTGTTGCTCTTTGTATCCTCATAATGTGCTATCATTTCCTCCGTAAAAATTGACCAAGTGACAATTTTTTTACGGGAGCAAAGCCATTGGTACCATACAAATGTATTTTGTTCTAAATGTAAAGTTGCAATGCGTACCTTTTGTGTGTTTTTCACGTTATGGAGATCAAAATATTGCTCCATCTGTAGTATCCATGTTACAGGATCCTTTCCATCAAGCTTCCTCATATCCATTTTTGGAATATGGTGGTTCTTCCCGCCAACATTAGAGTTTATGAAATCACGATTAACATTTATTTTGTTCTCATCATGAGTTTCCTCTACTATCTTTTCACCATTGGGAAACATTTCTTGTATCAACTTTGTCAAACCTTCTATGTCTGCTTTTAGATCATTCTTCATGTTTTCCATTTTAGCTTCCATGTCATCCATCTTAGATTCCATGCCAGCTTCCATGCCATCTATCTTAGATTCCACGCCTTTCTTCAAACCATCCATATTATTCTTCACACCATCCATATTTTCTTCCACGCCTTTTTTCAAAACTTCCATTTCATTTTTTGCTTCTCTTTGCAAGAGCGAAATTTGGTGCACTTGCTCTTGTAATTTTGATAGATCATGTTGCAATTCTTCATCTTCATGAGTCATAGTAGAGCCTTCTGAAGGCTTAATGGGTGTTGAATTTTTACGGGGCATTTTTTAGAACCCAATACTGATATCTATTCTACAATATGCCCTTGGAATCAATTCAAATTGATTTTTTAAACAAGACTTATGCAATTCAGAAAAAAATACACACCTTTTTCTTGCTTTTGAGGAGCTCGATATTGAAATTGGATTATATCTGTGATTTCAGCTCTTCAATATCTGAAATTCAGCACTAAATTATCCCTCTAAATTCTCTTTTGAATGCCATAGTTCTGACCTGATTTGGATTCTCCAAGGCAAAGTTATGTCCAATCTCTCACAATGACCTAATTATGGACTGGTTCAGTAGAGCGAACTTGTACGACTTGCCACGTGTCACTGGTTCATCCTTCGCCTCTGAAATTGATAGCCAAGAAATAAAATTCCATGTACTTGTGACCACTTTTTACGCACTCCAATCTGATGCTCAAAGAGAGAGTTATTGAACTTTTCCCATGATCACCTCTTTAAGATAAAATTTGGGAGCCTGAAAAAGCACTACCTTCCACAGATCATATATCCAAAAATATTGTGAACCAAAATCTGAAATTTTTTGAAGAGTTTCCTCAAGATTCCAAATTTGCACCCTAAAAATTTCAGATTATGAACCTTTGTAGAGAAAAATTTATAGCGCAAATGCCACAATGACCTACTTTGGAGCCTGAAAAAAGACCTAACTTCCATAGATCATATCTCCAAAAATGTTGTGAACCAAGCTTTGAAATTTTTAGATGATCTTCCTCAGGATTTTGGCTTCGCACCCTAAAACTTTCAGCTTCTGAAACTTCGTAGAAAAACATTTATAGCGAAAATGCCACAATGACCTGTTTGGAGCAGCGAAACCCTAGAATCCAAAGCTCTGATACCAAATGTTGTGTAACCAGCTCCAAAAATAGAAGAAAAGAGATATCAACGCCTTATAAATAAGCCACTTCGAGGGGGCAACCTCCTATACATTACATAAATGAACAATTCTTGGATGATACAATTTACAAAAACTCCTTTCTATATATAGGAGTCCATGTGGCCATAATGTAATCCTAGTGGGCCACAATGTTATCCTAGCCGACCTAACAATAATAATTTAAGGGCACAATAATAAAAAAAATGGGGGTTACAAGGGTATAACAATAACAATAAGGGGGTTGCACTAATAACAATAAGGGACTATACTAGTAATATAGGGACCTAACATCCAACTGTATAGGGTTGTTCATCTCCTAGGGTTAGGGTTTTGGATGTTTAGGGTTTTCCATTATTTATAAATAATAAATAGTCCCTCAAGCCTCATTGTAACATAGTTCAAAGGCCTGTAGTTGCCACATCTCTTCTCAGAGATAAGCTACCAGCGCCCTAACTAGTTTATTTCCATTTTGTTTGTAAGCAAATTTCAGTTCTTTGATATTAATGAAATGAAGTGTTATTTCTACTGCATATTTTTATTTATGGTTATATGTGTATTATTTTTCGTTCCTGCATAAATCCGGATCAGTGCAGAATCGAATGAAACAACAAACAAATCAACATCACAGCAAAATAAGTTTTGATGTAGGCGACTAGGTATTTTTATGACTACAACCATACAAACAAATGTCCCTCACACAAGCTAAGAAGGATAATAAATTATCTCCAAAGTAATATGGTCCTTACAAGGTGTTGCAAAATATTGGTACTGTGGAATACAAATTGGATCTTCATGCATCTTTCGAAGTGCACCCAGTTTTCCATGTTTCATGCTTAAAGAAATTTATAGGTGGCAAACTCCTAGTTCAAACAATATTGCCAGAAATTGACAAGGAAGGAAAAATCATATTGGAACCTGAAGAAGTCACGGAAACAAGAACTCGACAGCTATGAAATCGATCAATGTCAGAGTATCTCATCAAGTGGAAGAACTTATCCACTGAAGATTCCACATGGGAGGATGAGAATTTTGTATAGACGCATCCAAAACTACTCAAGTGTTGAGGACAACACTTGTTTAAAGGAGAGGGGCATGTTATGTCCCTATAATAATAGTGTAGCCCCTTATTTTTATTATTGTAGCCCCATTATTATTATTTTTGTGCCCATGTAGTCCCCATATTGTTATTATTGTGCCCCATAGGTGTAGCCCCATTATTGTTAATGTTGTGCCCATGTGGTCCCCATATTGTTATATTGTGACCCCTTAGACTCCTATATATATAAGGTAGGTTTTTTTATTTGTATCATCCAAGAATTTTTCATTTATGTAATGTAAAGGAGGTTTCCCCCTCGAAGACATTGATTTCTAAGGCATTGATCTATCTTTTCTTCTATTTTGTGAGTTGGTTTCATAACAGAAATATTATGAATAAAAAGTTTGAGTTTCTTCCACACTTCCTTCCAATAAATAAACCAATACCAAGCTCTATAAAACAACCCTAAACAAAACAAAAAACCCTTTTAAATATGACTTCTTTCAACCTAGTTTTACTCCTTGATTCATGAGATATGAACCTCTTCTTCTGTTTCTCAAACAGGTCTGAGTCCCCTTGCTTGTTTCACCAAATATGTTATCCAAAATGGAGGAGAAGATGACCTCCTTATAAGCCTTGTTTACCCTCAAATATGAATGAATTAACCAAAGTAGGGCCAACCTATCAATTGGAAAGTATGACTTGACTCGGGCTAAATAATTCACCTTTTAACCTTAAAAATTCATATCTCCTTAACGGAGAGGAGTTAGGGGAAAGCCACACTTTGTTGGAAAGGTCTTGAGATGATCTTTAAGTGTGTAACGTTATCTTATTCAGTTATTTGACCTTTGATATCGATAAAAAAACAATTTTCTCAACATTTTCTCAACATATTTTTCTCATTTAAATATTTCCAATGAACTATTATACACCCCAAACAAAGATCATATACAAAATTTGTGCCCATGGTAAGTTGACATATTAACTGACCACCTTGGGGCTAATATTCCTGTTTGGGCTGCCTTCTAAATTGGTATTTTTTTCTTCTTAGGGTTAGTAATTTAGTTCAAAATACCATTTTCAACCTCTTGTAGTAGTTGTTGGCTCTCGGTTTTGAATCTTTTTACTACACCTGTTACATCACTTTTTCCATCCTTATCATCCATTTTCTATCATTTTCATTAGGTTTTATACCTTCTAATGCAAACCAAGGTAACTAATTATGTCTTTTGGTTTTTAAGTGTTTGAGTAAAAAATGAGCATTAAAGCTAACTTTAGGCAGAATCAGAAAAGCTCATAATAGCTCGTTTAAAGTCATGGTTGTAGGAAACCTAGGCTCGAACCAAATGAATATATGGAAACTATGGGAAACAAGGATGGAAGGAAACATGTTGGTTCGCATCAAATCAGCTAGAATAGGGACAGTCAACGGTGGTTAAACTAGACCAGTTGTTCAGAAAAATCCCCTATTTTGAGCATGAAATTTGGGCAGTTTGTGATTTTAAGGTATTTTTCCAAAATTTTAGAGATTTGGGTAATGAATTCAAATTTTAGGCCTTATATTAGGTTTTCATAAATGTATTTGAGTATTTTTATTTAATTAGTTACCAAAAACTTCTCTAAATATGTGGCATTTGAAGGAGGAAGACATCTATTTTTAACTATGTGAATTTAAAGACTTTTGCAATTTAGTGAAAGGATTTGGTTCAAAGTTTCTTTTGCATATATTATGCTTGATGGATGATGTTTGATCTGGTTTCCAAGTTCTTAAGATCTTATATTCACCTAAATTGCGGAGCGGAAGCATGGAGGGGGCCCCCATTGCCAAGCTGGTGCACTAATTTCTCATTGTTTTGGTATAGTTTTTAGTTGATGTACCTTCATTTAGTTTGTTTTACTTTCACTTAGTTTGCTATAATTTCCTTTATTATATTCAATTTTTTAATAATTTCTTATTGATATGCTTGATAAGGAGATATTATGAATTGACCTCTCGTAAGCGAGCTTGGTATTTCTTTCACCTTCAATAAGCTAGACTTGTGAAATATTGCTAATTTTATTTATGTTTTGATTACGTTATTATTGATATGTTTGATATAGAGATATTATGAATTGACCCCTTGTAACAGGGTTGGGTATTTCTTTCACTATCAATAACTAGACTTGTCAAAATTTGTTAATTTTATGTGTGATTGATTTGCTGCTATTTAATTCATTAATTGATTAAGAAAATTGATGATCTAAAGGTGTTAATATTGTCATTGAAGGCTTTTTGAATCCTTCTCTTGTAAGGGATAATGAAGCTTGCTTGGCTATAATACTCAAGATTTCCAACTAGCTAGGTGATAAACTTGTAGAAACTGCCTCTAAACCATATATGTTGGAGTGCTTCTAAGATTACGAAAGCCAGATTGATAATAGAATTGAAGATCTAATTTAAACCCTTAAATTGGACAAACATTTTGGCGCCATTGCTGGGGAAGCACATTTAGAGGGTATAATTTTAGTCAATGATCCCAAAACAAAACCCTCAACCACTAATAAAAACTCACTAACTACATACAGTGACATGTGGTTTAACGGTAAGTTTCATTGGGTGAAACCCATGAGACGGAGGTCCAAATCTCATTGAGTATATGGCCTGTTGTGTCTTGGCTAGAAGAGTAGGCGACTCCTGTTGAGGCATAAGTTAGTTGATATTGTGTGGCTTGCAGGCTATTGCACCTAGCCTAGGT
Source organism: Pinus albicaulis (assembly GCA_034641835.2). Classification (NCBI taxonomy): domain Eukaryota; kingdom Viridiplantae; phylum Streptophyta; class Pinopsida; order Pinales; family Pinaceae; genus Pinus; species Pinus albicaulis. The sequence goes on along the minus strand of CM076579.1, from coordinate 237,391,994 downwards.
TTATAGTGGCAGTGGCAGCCAGTGGGATTTGATCCTGGGCCTTGTTCAGGAAAACTCTCACCAGTTACCGATTATCCTAGATTTAAAAAAAAAAAAAAAAAACTCACTAACTACAAAATCCATTTGCAAAACAAATAGCTACAAAAAATGATGTTAAAAATTCATTTAGAGAAGGAGGGTATGCCACCACAAAGATCTTCCTAAATCCTTGTCCACAACTTCGAATGGTCACTAGGGATGAATCTTCATTTCAAAATATAGAAGAGGAACAAAACATCCATGAAAAATATCCATAGGAAGAGAACTTGAAAGTTTCCTCTAATTATATTTCTAAGGAGATCAATGAGATATGGATCACATGCGATGAAGTTCAAACAATAGAGATAGAAATTGAAGAATATATAGCATATGTATCACAAGATCCCTTGTGCCCTAATGATTTTGAACAATTTCCACGAGAAGAAATTTGTGATATGACAATTAAGGAGAGCCAAGCAAACAAAGATCATTTCAAAACTTGGTTTCAACTAGTCATTAGGCCACAACACCACTCCATTTTTAAACATTCCTTAGCATCAAATCTTTATGATCAACAAATTTTTCATGTCCAATCATTCATTAAAGTATAATTTTCAAAGTTGGATGTGAGTCTACTTATGATCTTGTTACACAAATGGATGCATTGGAAATTCTCTTATACTTGAGAGAATGACTTATTTTTCTATAATAGATTAGGATATAATAAAATAAAATCAATAAATACCATGAGTTCACAATAAGACTTTTTTTTCAAACTCTCATGAATAATTCTTCAAGTCATTGTTCAATGCTCATTTGGAAGGATTTCATGGAAAAATACAGTAAGGAAAATCCTATTTCGGGTAACCATGTAGGATAATTTTCAAAGAATGTTTTCTTAAACAACATATCTCTTGAAATCTAGTTTTTAAATCCATTTTAAAATTTTCAATTTGGATCACAAATGAAAAATATATGATTAAAATAAAAACCAGGTCTCAAGTGAAATTTTGAGGACAGAGTTAGTACAACCTTGATTTGAGGGGTGTAATGGAAACATTTTTACATGATATTTATACGGTATATATCCCTTGGAATCTAGTTTCCAAATTAATTTTAATCATCTCAATCTAGCATCATATGAAAACGTTATGCTCCAAATACTAACTGCTTGTTGAACAATCTACATGGTTGAATGTTCATTGGCATATTTCACATACCAAATCATATTAATTTCAAAACATATTTATATGGATGATAAATATTAAAGTATATAACTATACAAAATTTGAATCATCTCATTTGGAGGTCAACTTAAAAATTTATGCCATATTTAATGACTGCATGTCTTCAAATTAGCATAGTAAAATTATGCCTCCTAGGTCTGTTCATCAATAATTTTGTGATATCAAACCTAAGGATTTTAAAACCTGTTTCTAATATATGGAAAAAAATTGATATACTTTAATCTCTAAGTGGAATCACATCGATCTGATATTTAACAAAAAAGTTACACTCCAAATAGTGACTGTTGGTCTAGTTAAAAATTCACAAGCAGCTCTATTAAACATGGTAAACTTCATCATTTTTAGCATATAATTTTAAATTATTTTGAAAACATGTTTATACTGGAAGTATCCATATGAATTCACTTTAAATTTTCTTTTTAATCTAATTTGACATAAAAATAATATTGTGTGAACAAAATACTGCTAGGAGGTCTAAGTTGGACACCATTCCTCAAAGGGGTAAAAAAATGCATTTTATTTGTATATCATATTTGGACTTGTTTTCAAAGAATTGCTTGTAATTATTTAACACATTTATTGGAATAATAGAGATTGTATACCTCCCTCTATCATCTAATATTGTATTGTAGGCAAAAGTTATGTTTTTATAGGCCTCGAGAATATTTAAGGGGTGAATTCCATGGATGAAGGAATTTTCAAAGATAGCCTTTAAAAATTCATATATACGAATATGAAATTCAAATATTCAACTCTAAACAAAGAGGAAATTCACCTGAAGTTGATTTTATCCAAAGCAACTCAAATCTCTTGAAGATTCAATTCTGTTATTGACCAACAACACCAACAATCTTATAAGATGGATCGAGATCAAGCCATAAGACATGAATCTAATCACTAGAAGAACAAGTCAAGTTTTGAACCATGAAAATTCATGTACATTTCCAAATAAACCTTTCATAATCCATATTTTTCATTGTTTCATTCATCGTCCGTATAGTATGTTAAGCTCCATGAACATCCATGTCGAAGTCTGGACCTATTATCTATCTATCCATCTACTCCTAGATCATGACTTCAACCTATATTAGTTTCATAACCTTTATATACTTCCCTACTCCATTATACCTAACTTCCATCCAAAAAAAAATGGTCAAAAATAATAAAGGGGTTTGGCTGTGAAAATCCACGTTTCTAGCACAGTACAAACCTGAATTCATACTGGAAAACCAAGTTACTTGGCTAGTATGAATTATAAAAAAAATGGTTCTACTTCATTTCATTTGATTCTGGTTTTCAAGTTTATACTGAATATTTTCTTCTCTTCAAAATAAATTTGAATACTTGAGGACAATTCTTAGAATAATCATGGGGGAGAAGGAAACAAAAGCGCAAGTGATTTGTTATCCTTTCCATCTCAAATCTTGTATTCTTGTCAAAGATTCAACTTCAAGTTACTTCGACTTCAAACATATAAGGAAAATCCATGAAGAGTCACAGAAAGGACCTGAAGCATTCACGGAAGGGACCTAAAGCAGGTATAAAATTTCTTGAAACATTTACAGAGGGACCTGAAGTTTAAATTTGATCAGAAGGGACATGTAAAAGAAAAGAAGATTTCATTTCAAGTGACAACTAAAGAAGAAATACTACTTCATCTCAAGAGAAACAAAGAAGACACTTCTACAAAAGAGACATTTCCACAAAGAAGCCACTTCTAAGAAGGAGCCATTTCCTCAAAGAAACCACTTCTACAAACAAGGAATTGATGAAAAGTTATGTAAGTTAAATTTTATTTTAATGATTTTGATTTTGAAATAGAAATTGTAATTGAAAGATTACTCAACCTTGGTGCATAAAGAATATCCTCCAATTCCCACATACAACCTTCTTTACCTGCATAAATCCTTCCATAAACCCTTTCTATGCTACCATTTTCCTTCAATACCAAGTCAAAATTGCAGAGCAACCCTCCTTTCCTTTCCTGCAAAAACAAGACAAGATGATTGAAAAGAGGAAGAAGAAAGTGTTCTCTGCAAAATTAATAAAACATGGGGTTTAGTATCAAAATCAGAGTAAGTTGTAAGTCAGAGTGAGTAAGGATAATTGAAAGGAAGCTCTATTTTGAAAACTCTGTACTTATCAAAAACCTTTGTAAATCCTTGTGCCTATCATTATTTGTGTAATTAGTTGAAGAAAGGTAGTATTTCAAGGTCAAAGCTTGTAATAATTCCCTGTTTTAAACAAGGCAGCCATTACATTGAAGCAAAAATAAAAGAGATACTCTTATTTTAATGAGATCATAACTTTTAAAATGACCTTGAAGAACATTTCAAAAACAATCTCTTAGAAAAACATATGGAAAATGAGATCTAAAATATTATATATAAAATTTTGTAGAAGAGAGTCAAAAGAAAAGTCATGAATAGATTTCATGATTGCATATTGATGAACAAAGTCTTCACATAAAACCGGTTGGATAAAAATAATCATGAGGAAATATCGATTTTATCATGCAAAAGAAGTTTTAAAAGCTGGATTTTATTATTTATGTATATAAATTTTTATTCTCCATGGTGGATTGAAGCTGGAAATGGCAATGGAAATGTGAGACAATGTTAGGACTAGAAGTTGATTAGAATTATATTGACCTTCACAGTGATTTTCAAACCCTCAAGTCTATATGTCTGTAGAAGGGTCATTGCGCTCCAGCAATATGTGCTTTAAATTTTATTTGATGGATATAAGAGATAAATCATCAAATATTTTTGAGCAGTGGAATGGTGTGGAGCTTTTATCCGCAGACCCTGTGGACAAGGAGAAACCATTCCAACAAGCAGTAAAAATTGAAATGCCCACATCGTCATCAATAATGGATCTTGATCCAAACATTGATCCAAAAAGGGTGAAACGAATTTGGAAAAGAGGGTGTAGAAGGGTGAAACGATACAGACTTTGGAAAGGAGGAAATTTTTTTTAAAATGGAAATAAGTAAAACAAAATGATTCCAAATCTCACTCGTACTCTGGCATTACACCATCTGAATTCTACAGTCAACATCTCAAACCTTCGAAGGAGAGTTTTCAGGAATTGAAGAATGAAGCTACAGGAGGCAGAAGTTTACATGATTTACGACATAACATATAGTGAAGGCCTCAAAGACTTAGTCGTATCTTTCTCTCAAGGTCAGAAATCCTAAAATTCTAGCACCAAAACATTTGTATCAAATCGAATTTCAAGTCTGAAATTATGGAATTTATGGAAAAACCATGTTTTTGTAATGTGTCAACAGAAGGTTTTTTTTTTTAATTTCGTGGATTTTGGAAATCAATTGGTGGGAAACCCACAAGTAAGAACTCGAATTTTAGTTTGACTATTATATGAGGGTAAACACATGGCAGAAGCAGTTGAGTGGAATTGAGAGACTCATGGAAATCAAGGAGTTGAGTAATAGTTGTAAAACATGAGACAATACATGGAGGAATAGCACTATTCTCAATTTTTTCCAGAATTCCTTTTTAAAACTAGTTCTTTTTGCCAACACACATGAGCATAAAAAAATACAAAGGTGATTTTAATAAGGCACATTTCAATATCAGCAACACAAAATCAACCTCAGCATCAAGAAAATTGGTATGTAAAGAGCACATTTCCATTTTAATTGAAGGAATTTATGAGAGTTTATATAGAGAAGAATGAGAAAGGAATTTTTTTTTAAAACAAAATCGATATATAGAGACAGACATTCATGAATTTTTCCAATGTATACAGAGGGACAATGGCCAGTATTTATTGCAAATTCAATTTATTTTGTTTGAAGAATTTCATACAATCCTTTCTCAACTTGAGACTTCCCAAAAATTGCCTGGTAAACAGAATTTTCATTTTTAACCCATACATTGAAAATTCAAGACAAGGAAAGAGGGTTGCTTGTTTTCCAGATTTTCAAGAGGATTAAAGTTGAAGAGTAAAAGTGGTGACAAAATGGAAAGAAGAATAGAGCGAGAGCATACTGAAATAAAATTGTCCACAGTCAAACTATCCATCTTTTCTCAAAAGAAATGGAATTTGTGACTAATGATGGTAATGATTCTCCAAAAATTTGAAATTTTTAAGAATCCACTACTTTCCGTTGTTTTTTCTGAGTAAAAACAAATGAAATTCGAAAAATTAACACATAGGTTTTATTCAAAACAAGCCATGTTAGGCTCCGCGCAAACAGTTTTCTTGAATTAAATTCTATTTGGGATATTTTCCTGGTTCTTTCAACCCTTATTTTTTAGATTGCATGGGAAAAACAGTGGCTAACTTGAAAATGAATGCATATTCATAAAAAGGATTGGCACAAGTTATTTTGTAGCATATTTATGGAAAGAAGGAAACCCCCTACACAAGTAAGAGAATCTTTGATGTTTTTGATTGGTGTTTTCGATGTGACTATGTGACATTGTAAAATTGACAACAAGAAGATATCATTGATATGAATAAACCGACAAGATTTCAAACCAACCCAATTCGTACAATTCCAGAAATCAGTCATCTAAACCTACAACCATTTCTGATTTTTCTTGAAATTTAGCAGATGGATGCATCATTGTGAGATCAATAGCTACGATATTTCAAGTTAAATCAATTTGTATTTTTAAAGAAATCAAGAAATTTCACCTACATCCAATTTTCCTTTTTCTCAAAATCCACGATGTGGGTATTTCCATTTTTTGGTAAATAGAAGCAATGGAGTGGTAGAAATATTCTTGCAAAATTTCAAAGAGACCCAGTTTGTAGTTTATGAGAAAATGGTTAATAAAGTTTGATGCTATTTGTACAATGTTTGTTGCAACTTCGTGTGCAAATTGCTTCATCTTCACCAACACTGCTAGAATAAAATGACCATTTATTTGAAAATATTTTTGGAAATAAGATCCATGTCCTATCAAATGTCATGAATTGGGCAAGAAAATGGTTTTGGTTGAGAAATGGAAATTATAGCTTGGTTGATACAAAGGTATGGGATGCATAAGGACATTAAAAAGGTTCATATAAATATCTTTAAACATCAAAGAAAGCCTTGAGACACCTTCAAAAGTATGGTAATGGACATGATTCACATGGAAAAGAGTTCAGTAAATCCTTGGATGTGCTCAAATTCAAGATCTTTTGAGTAGGAAATAAAGGGGAAGCTCCAATTGATTTGACAGAGGAGGAAATGAAGAGGTTTTTTCATACTTATTTGAAAAATACAAGCAAATGCCACTACTTCAGACAAGTAAAGGAGGAAGAAAGTCTAGAAATATCAGGCATGCATGAGGACATGCTCCAAGATCAACAAGGGGGAGTGTTGGCTCTCGGTTTTGACTCTTTTTACCACACCTATTACATCACTTTTTCCATCCTTATCATCCATTTTCTATCAGTTTCATCATTTTTTATACCTTCTAATTCATACCAAGGTAACTAACTTATGCCTTTTTATTTTTTAAGTGTTTGAGTAAAAATTGAGCAGTAAAGTTAATTTTAGACAGAATCAGAAAAGCTTGTAATGGCTCATTTAAAGTCACGTTTGTAGGACACCTGGACTCAAATAAAATTCATATCTAGAAACTATGGGAAACAAGGATGGATGAACACATGTTGGTTCGCATCAAATGTGCTAGAACAGGGTTGGTCAATGTTGGTCAAACTAGACCTGTTGTTCAGAAAAATCCCCTATTTTGAGCATGAAATTTGGGCAGTTTGTAATTTTAAGGGATTTTTCCCAAATTTTAGAGATAGGAGAAATGAATTCGAATTGAAGGCTTTATCTAAGGTTTTCATAAATGTATTTGAGTATTTTTAGTTAATTAGTTACCAAAAACGTGTATAAATATGTGACATTTGAAGGAGGAAGACATCTATTTTTAATTATGTGAATTTAAATACTTTTGCAATTGAGTGAAAGGATTTGGCTCGTAGTTTATTTTTCATATATTATTCTTTATGAATGATTCTTGATCTCGTTTCCAAGATCTTATGTGTTGATATTCACCTAAAGTGCGTAGCGGAATCGTGGAGGGCCCCCATTGCCGAACTTGTGCACTAATTTCTCATTGTTTTGGTATATTTTTTAGTTGTTGTACTTTCATTTAGTTTGTTGTACTTTCATTTATTTTTCTACAATTTCCTTCAATATATTCAATTTTTGACTAATTTCTTATTGATATGCTTGATAAGGAGATATTATGAATTGGCCTCTCGTAAGAGAGCTTGATATTTCTTTCACCTTTAATAAGCTAGAATTGTCAAAGATTGCTAATTTTATTTTATGTTATGATTAAGTTATTATTGATATGATTGATTGAGAGATATTATGAATTAACCCCTTGTAAGAGGGCTTGGTATTTCTTTCGTTGTTAATAACTAGACTTGTCAAACATTGTTCATTTTATGTGTGATTTATTTTCTGCTATTTAATTCATTAATTGATTAAGAAAATTGATGATATGAAGGTGTTAATATTCTCATTGAAGGATTTTTGAATCCTTCTCCTGTAAGGGAGAATGAAGCTTGTTGGGAAATAATACTCAAGATTTCAAACTAGCTAGGTGTTAAACTTGTAAAATTGCCTTTAAACCATATATGTTGGAGTGCGACTAAGATTACGAAAACCATATTGATAAGAGAATTGATGATCTAATTTAAACCCTTAAATTGGGCCAACAATGGCATGTTATGAAGTAGTATAGTCAAATGTTGGAAACTATATCACTACTAAGAGGGGGGGGGTGTGAATCAGTAGTGTGGCACTTTCAAACTTTTTCTGCAATTACTTAATATTTTAACCATGCATAAACTAAAACACACAACCTTAGATTAGAGAACCAAAAAATATATATATGCAACCATAAAAATCAATCACATAAAGTACACAAAGATGTCTAGTGGAAAACCCTCTCCAAGGAAAAAAACCACCCATTGTTGTTACACTGCTCAAATTATACTATGTCAAACAATTATTTACATAGAGTTACAAATATGGATACTATCAAATGGAGATTGTGTCTCAAGTGGATCTAAAGACTACCATCCACTGAAGGCCACCACGATCAGCAATCCTTGCCTGGTTACTCCTGAACTATCAACGACTCTACATACTTTAGTATGTTGGGAGCTACTATGACCAACGAGTGTTGGCATTATGATTTCATGTGTTTTCCTTGATGGCAACCCACTTGTAAAATACCAAGTATATTGGTTCTGGATAAGCTCAGAGGTGGCAAAGTGATGGAACAGAATGTTAGAATGATGGGACATAAGCTTTACAGATCAAAATCAAAATATCGATAAAGTACATTTTTGAGCAACTATACGTGAGTTGGTAAAGGCAAAGTCACATATATACATGGGTACAAAGAAGAAAATTTGCATATGAGATTGTGCACTAATTCTATAATATCAGGGGTCCTTACCATGGTATTAACCCACAATATTGAGCAGAGTAACAGTTATTTGATCCCGTCCAAGAATACCATCGACACTTGTGTGGTTTTGGCTCTTGTTATTGGCTAAGGCTCACACTATATAAGGAGGTGAAGATCATATTTTTAAGTGTGCATGAATATGTTAATTGAATGAATACTTCAATATGAAGTATATATGCATGGAATGGGCTATAATAAATAGATATATCTAATATTATGATGCAATTATGAATACAATGATGGATCAGGCTCTCTAGACCTAAAATGACTATATATTTGATTGATCTAGTTATGAGTTGTTTAGATATGTGGTCTAGAGCATGTTTGTTGAAGTGAAGGGTATGATCTGAGTAATTTTTTGTTCTAAAGTGTTGTACAGTCCTGAATTATTTATAGCCATATACGCAGGTTTATCTCGTGGAAGGAGCATATAAATGTGGGTTCGACTTAGCAAAGGTGCATATATATTCAGTGAAACCTATACACAAGTTGGTTTTGGAAGAAGCACATACAATCACAGATTTGTCTTCTGGAAGGCATGTATACAAGCCAGGGTTTTACTAGAGAATGATGAAGGAAACGTCTGATCAATATTGTTTTATTTCGGTTGTCTGTCAATGATGTCTTTACATAGATCTAGGTTGTTTGAGTATTGATTATGCTGCTACTTGATTGTGTATAAATATCAGTGATCGGTTGATTGAATATGATGTATGTTGCTAACTATATGAGGGCTCTGTAAATCTGACAAAATGTGAGTGAATGCCTCTGATCTATTCTGAGTCTGGTCATAACTTTAATCTTAGTATATTAAGATCTATATGCAAGTTTCTCCAAAGAAAAATGTGTATGCACACAGGTTGACGTAAGTAAAGTAGCATATACATATGTCCTATGAATGATCATGGTTGCAGTTGATTCTGTGTGTTAATGCAGAAGTCTAGGTTTAGTTATGTTGTCTGGTTATAGTGATATCATTGTTCTATTCAAATTTGGTATATGGTTTTTTCATTTGATATACAAGTTGTGTTGAATTAAAATCTATTGGATCTAGTATGAAAATTTATGAAACGTGGTCTGCAGTGATTCTCAAGGTTGGAGCCTTCAGTGTGGAAGTCGAAGCTTCCTACCAGTAGGATTTGGTGATCAGATTAGGCGGTTTTAGCTCCCTTTCGGTGGTGGCTGGTAAATGAGATCAGGGATTTGGAGCTCCCTTCCAGTAGCATCTAGAGAGCGAGAGAAGGTTGAAGCCTTATGCATGTAGGTGCCTATGTGCTGGTATGAGTCTGCGCCATTACAATAATATAAGTATTTTACTATATAATAAATATTGAAGACAAAGATGCCAACAGCAGTAGTTTTCTCCTAACTTAGGTTTCCACCTTAAATCCTGGTGTTCATGTGTGTTTCTTATGTGTGACGATTTATTCTATTCTTACTGCACATGTTTGCTGCTTACTAAATGTCTGATGGATAAATGATACACTAGGATAAGTAAAGTTTTTGAAGATGTATATGAATAATAAGTTCTTTTGGGCATATGCAAATTTCCTTACAGAAATTCGCATGCATATGCTATTTGGATTAATTAAAGTCGTGTATATAAATCAGTAAAATAAAGAAAAGTATTGTGAGTTTTGAATACTGATTCACCCCCCCTAAAAGTATTTTCCCAACAACGAGCCTCGCCCGGTTTTTTCGAACTATATAACCACCAATGGATTTGATGAATATTCTCTCTTATATTTATTTCTCCTAAGCCCTCCAACTCTTCTCCTCTATGTGGTTCTTGTTTCAAAATATTTCAAACTAGAACCGAGAACTGATCAACATGACCACTACAGCAAACTAGCGTCAAAGCACATAATAAAATATACTGCAATAGTTTCAATCAAACCTCCATACAATATATCCACAAAATATGTAAAAAAATACTCTCAACCAGTACTCCAAACGACACCTCAACATCTCACACTCTGAATAAACATATGGTTGAAACAAGCTTCATCTCACTATTGTGACAACTGCAATCTGCTTCAGAAATTTTGCACTAGATAACACATGTATCTTGCAGGCTCTTCTCCACACACACTCTCACAACAAAACTCGACAATCAACCATCTCACAATGAGCTTCCTCCAATATGTATGATAAACTCAAGTGCTCAACTTAATAGTTACTTAGAACTGCTCAGCATCACAACATTCTTCATATGATTGATTAGGTCTAGATTCATCTCATTGACTCAATTAACCACTAAATCCACTTGAATTTTGATATTTTCAACTTTGATCAAATTCTGGAGGTCCCATGAACTCTTTTGACTATAAACCAAAATTTATGATAAAAGATGTTGCCAAAACACAAAAAATAGGAGCAATTTTAGTGAAAAATGCACGGTCCTTCACTTAAAATTGTCCTGCATGCAAACTTAGCCTCTTGGAGCTATAACCACTCCCTTAATCCTGCTCTGCCAGAAACTATGACTTTACATCCTCTCCCTTGACTATTCATGCATGCGACTGGGGCTAAAAATCAGTGAAAACATAAGTTCTTCAGCCCAGAAACTTTGCCACCTGTTGGACCATCTTCATCAACCTCGAAACACTCCTCCAAGCCTATGCACCAGGTTTACTACTAATTAATTAGGCTAAGAACAAATATATGACATGCTAGACCTATTCTTCCAACCTTAGGAAAAAGACCAACACCTCTAGCTCCTCAAGTAGGAACCAAAACATCTTTAACACATGCAACATTTGTAGCAACATCTCTGACACCTACAGCATCATCATCCTCCAATAAACACAACATGAGAAACTCTCCAACCTAATTAAGAAATAACATCTCCAATCGCAACATGTCAACCGCAATCCAATCATCACATGTGGATACATCTCCAAGTTAGCAGTCACAACATCATCTCCACTGGTTCATGTTATAACTAAGTTGATATCAATGCCAACTATAAAAGACCATCAAACCTAACATCCATCACTCATACACATGACAAGAAACACCTCCAACATGTTGACATCAATGTCAACATTACAATGTTAACAAAATCCCCCTTTGGCATTGATGTCAACCTCCATCCAACAAGTTATGTTGACTCAACAATCCAAAATATCTCCCCCTTTGACATCAATGGAAAAGGGCCATATCAACACTAAAGAACAATTCCAATTATGTTGGATGAGAGTAGGACTCCCCTTGTCATGCACAACACTATGTTGATGCAACCCATGAAGTATCTCCTATAATATAAGCATGAAAACAAGGAAACTGATTGCCAACACCACTAGCCAATGCCATGCCAAATTTGAAGGCTGACACATGCTCCCCCTAAGCATGTAATGGAGTTGCAATCAATGTTATGTCTGCTACAATGAACCTCCTTTCCAAGTGCAATATAATAATCCTCATGGCCATGACTCTAAATAACTCTGGAAATGATACACAATACATTATAATACATAATGCTTCATGGAGCAAATGCGTGGATGTGACATATACATAGGTATGGCATAAGAATCCTCTATAAAACCTCCTATCACCAACCATGACTCTATGTACCCAAGTTTACATCATGCACCCAATGAATTGGTGCTACATTAAATATATACATCATGAAACATGACTTGGACTCCATTGACCCATAAATAGCTCAAGGCATAGTAGACACCATGGGTCTCTCCAATAGAAATACACCCAAAAGATGACATAATGACAATAAATAGATTTTACATATACACGCAATGGTGCTTGATGGGCCTCTAAATTAGACATAAATTAAGGCCTATCTAACCTTTCTTAGGCTCATCTTCCTTCCTTATGCACATGAAAAGATATATTAAATCTCTCCTTCTGCACTTAATAATGTTTTCTTATGCTTTAATATTTTCTTAGGAAGGTTTAAATCTGATTGCGTATTTGTGCCTAATATTGGTTATTTTTGTAGAATATTGTGAGAATATTTGGCAGATTATGCAGATTTGGAGAAGGATATAATTTAGGGACTTACTCCCTGCCACTGGAAGATCAATATTGAAGAATAAATGAGCACAATATCAGGAAATTATTGAGAAATCTTGGAGAGATTCAAGGGGTTTGTCCACCCTCCTTAACTATCAAATGCAGCTAAGAAAATTGAAGATGATGTGCACTCAATCTATGGTTTACTTTGTAGGTTTTAACCTTGTACATAAATTATCTGCAAATGAATCTTAAAAACAGAAAATAAACAATTGCAAAACTAACCCGGGCAATCATATGTGAATACAACTTAAAATTATTCCAATTTAACAATAACCATAAAAATGTATTAAAGTTTAATTGAAATTGTGCAGTAACAAATAAAGATAACTCTGTTTAAGAAATTAAACAGAGTTGTATTAGCATATTGCATTCATCATAATATATCATCTACATATACTTATGAAAGATAACATTTCAATTATACTAAAAAATGATATATATAAAGAAACGTTATGAAAACAAATATCTGTAAATGATGGCAAATTTTAAAGCGAATATCATAAGACAAAAGAAATCAACAGTGAACAGATAGAAATACCTTATTCATCTTGAAGGCTTTCAAATGAAATATGATACTCTAATCCAGTAATTCTGATGCAAAATCAAATCCAAGGTATAGAAATGCAACACTTTAAAGATAATTCTGCATAAAATTACCAGATGTGATCCTTTTAAAAAATATATAAGCCAGTGGAGTACAGAAATGTAATCTCCAAGTCAAAAATATTAAAATCCAGGACCCTTCTCTAAATGCATGAGAAGGGTTTAAATACTACTTAGCTAAATCTAAAAATAGTCTATTACAAAAATTAAGGATTCGGTTTAAATGACCATCCTTTTCCTAGGAAAAAATACAGTAAAATTAAAACTAAATCTAAAAATAAAGACTATTAACTAACTATTTATGAACTTGATCTTTAAACTTGCAGGCATCTAGCATTGTTTTGAGAAGATGTGGTTGACCGACTTCAGATTTCAACTGTCCTGAAAAGACAGAGTCAGCAAGTGTGGGCGCAATCTTCTCAGTAGAATTGATGATACAATTAAGCACACTGTGCTGACTGTGTGGTTTCACTAAGTATGTCCAATAAGAGTCCCAGTTTAATCTTGTCAGCCCTTGGATTGATTTTGCTCTTTCTTCTGCCTTTTGCCTCCATTCTGTTTGTAGTTGATGTGCCTGTGGGAGATATCCCGGAACAGTTTCTGAAATCAAATTAGCTTTGTGCAAATTATCATTTATACAATCAGTAAGACTGTTTGCTGCTGTAGCCGCCTCCTCTGCTGCCTTCTCTGCCCTTCTGATTTGTGCATCCCAGTTATTGAAAAGTATTTCTTTATGGTTTTCATTAATAATTGGTGCACCAGCTTTTCTTCCTTCTTCTGTTTTTTTCCATACCAAATAATCATTGATCTTTTCATTAATTAAATCATAATCATTTCGTAAATCTACGACATGATTTGTGATTTTATCACTCTCTTGGAAAAAAGAATTCCATTGCAAGATTTTTTGGCATAACACTTCTTCTTGTTGCAATAGTTGATTGTTTAAAGAGATAGTTTCTGAAATAAACTCAGGAAGCTTAGGATCATCTTTGTGCTGATCTTGGATAATCTGTATTTGTTTTTCTTTATCAGCCAAACTTTTTTGATGTCCAATTTGCATTTCTTGAAGTTGTTGTTGTAACTCTTCAAGTTTCAACTGTGCTTCATTATTGGCCTGTACCTGTTGCAATTGCTGTTGTAGAACTTTTATCTGTTCTTCTTTTTCATTTAATAAGAGTTGTATCTCAAATGCTTTATCAATAGTTGCAGAAGCATAAGCCCCTGTCATTTGAGATAACTTAGCAAGATTCTCAGTAGGCTCTGTGGCAGGATCCTTCCACAAGACATCTAGTTGTTCTACTTCAGTAGCAATTGCACCTTCTAACTTTCTCTTTTTTCTCTGTTTCTTCACTACTGCTTTGTATTTTGGGCTGTAGAATACATCTAGAGGAGGAATGTCCTCTACATTAAGTACAATTTCAGAGGAGGGTGTGATAGGTATGTGCTCAGTTACTGTGGCTGTGCTACTTATTCCTGTGCTCAAAACTTTGGTTGTTTGTACAAGAGTCTGTACATTCTGTCCTTCTACATTAATCAATTGATTAAAGCTTTCCCATTCTTTGTCTAATTCAATGGTGACTGACTGTTGCTGTACATTGGTAGGAGGAGGATTTATCTGTTGAGAAGTCAAAATTTGTTGTTGAGGAAGTTCTTTTGATTGAGCAGAATCTTTCACTGATTCTTCAATTTTATCTTCCTTTTCATTAGACTTATTGGAACGTTCAGAAGTCTCTCTTTCAGATTTTGACTTAGATTTATCTGTACTCGAACTGTCGTTAAGACTAACACTAGGAGTTTGTTCCCTTGCGGGTTCCAAGCGTAGATTTTCCAAAGGAATAGTAGTTAGTCTTCTCTCTCTGTAAAGTTTAAATTCCTGGAATTCCTCTGGAGATAACTGCATTTGAGCTGAATTCAAAACTTCTTTAAATGAGCCTTTTGTTTGGAACATATCATAAAAAATATCCTGTTCCCCGGAAAATTCCCTTACTCTGATTGCATTGGTAAAATTCTTAACAATATTATTTGGGTCAAATAACCTTCTCGAAAATTTGAACAGTTGTAAGCATGTAATGTTGCTTACCTCTTTGAATGCGTGACCAACATCAAACAGTGAAAATGTTCCACAGTTTACGGGAAATTGTGGCCAAATGCCTTTCTTCTTCTCTTTTAATTCCTTTGTTAAACCTCCTTGGCCACAGGTCTGATAAGCAATCTCTCGAGCTACAAGTCTATCTGGAACATATAGGGGTAAAACATGGGGGGAAGCAGAACTTCCAAAAACCCTAACATAAGTGAACAATTCTTCTCCAAACCATCTCGCGATGGGGAGAATGTCGACCTCTGTTTCTGGGGATAACCTTGGGGCATCCTTATTATGCAATGTTCTGTACAATGGCAGCATTACACCATGGCAAATTTGGTAAAAATGGGGGACAAAATTAGACTCCCATAGTTCCTTATGATACACATGAATAGGCAAAGGATCGTGGATAGTCCATTGCCAACCCATCACAGGGAATTTAGAGACATAACAGATAGCGTCCATGACATAAGCAGATAAATAAAAAGGTGGATAAATCCGCTGAGAAACACTTCGCTTGGATCGGTAGTGAAAAATAGCAGTGGTCAAATTATCAGATAATATTTTGGCCCAATCTACAATTGTAGAATTAACGGCAGCATTCAACAAAGGGAGCCATTCAGGCAAGATCATATTTATGTCAGGCTTTCCAAAAAGCCTGCATAACATGGCAGCAACAAAACAATAAGGAGAGGTAAGTGAACCAGTACTGTACATACCGTGTTTGTTTTTCTTCAACGGTTCATCTCTTTTGGTCCACTCCTGTGTGCATTCCGACAAATTTGCATGTTCTTTGGCAAAATCTTCCATGAATTGCTTATTATAAGTCGCCTGAGGTTCCGGCAACTGATACATCAGCCTCAAATCTTCCGTACTTGAGTTGGAGTTCTAAATTGCCTGTCTGAAATATCGGTGCTGTCCAACACCCATTTCACCATGTCTATATATGGAAGAATCCTCGGCCTTGCCGCTATTCTATGCAGAAATGAACAAGCCAGTTCTTTAAGGGTTGTCTCAGATGTATTACTGGAACCTGCTGTAGCTGCAACTTTTATCACCACGGGATTTTCTTCTTCGAGCAAATTATACATTCCTTCCCAGGTGGTTATACCGGCATCCTTATTGCAAGCAGTGTCTGTATACAGTGAAGCCATTTCTCTGTTTTCAGAATTTGAACTCTTCTCTTTCTTACCCATAATGTTCTGTGAACGCTTTGTATAGACGTTTGCTCCTTCGTGCCTGCGTTTTACGAGTTAAATGAGAGTAATGGCATGAGAAAGGTGATGAGATTGTTTTAAATGCAAAGGCGGATGAAATATATTATTTTAACGTGAAACGACTTTCGATCAAAACAAAATCTCATTTACCATTAATTGACAATCCATTCATTTAATCCAATCATTAAAGCGCAAAACAGATATTGATTTATGGGAAGATTTTCTTTGAACAACGCGCTTTTATGAATCTGCGACATTGCAATTTGCGATTTGCTGCGCAATATCGCAAAACGTAACCGTCGCAATTTTGCAAATAGCGCAAAAGCACAAATCGCAAATAGCACAAAAGCGCAAAATTGTAAATAGCGCAAAAGTATTCGTTTAACATTTCTTTTTTCTGCGCTATGCGATTTGCGACCAATATGTTATTGTATAGGCTTTTTGGGATCGCGTTATCGCGTTATCGCAAAATCGCAATTTCATTTTTACAAAAGATATATACCATTTTGCGATGGATGCGCTATTTCGCTTAAAGAACAATTTTATTGTAATCTATCATAAACTTAAGTGTTTCTTAAGGTTTCTTCTAAGGGATTTCCCTAAGTTATGATAGAAAGTTTTATTTGAAAAGGAAAACAAATCCTAATTGATTTTTTTGGATTTTTTAACTAAGGGTCCCCATTTATTTAGTATTATTACTAATATTAAATAAAAAAGGGAGTTGTTGTTGGTCTATGATCCAAATCAGGACAACTTGACTTAATTTTTCATTATATTCCTTTTAGTGTTACAACACATATATATACATGTCGAAGCATACATAAACCCCAATCCATTAACCCTATATTAGAACATAACCGTAGTTCCCTTGACCGGATCTACAAAATACCAAGGGTCGAAAACCATCATGCCCAAAAACCATGTGCAAACCCATGCACAAAACCATGGGCGGGTCCACCCACCGGAAAATAAGGACCAAAAAAATTTACAGGGGTGCTACCCCGGACCCCGACAGTGGGGATTTTTCCCCCCCTGTGACCCCCCTTCTGCGCCCAGCGCAACGTACACAGGAAGCTATCGCCCCCATATGACCCCCCCACGCATGACTAGTCGTGGAAAGAATATAACACATACCTAACATACTTGGATTCAAAGTGGACTCAAACACTATTTTCTAGGGAGTTGTTGGTGGCTACCCTTGAGGATAAATGAAGCTCATCAAGAGCTAATAAGGGTGGATTCTGGTCGATTCTCGATTCCATTCAGAACTTTTGCTGCAAGCTATTAAGATTTTTATTACTGTACTCAGTGATTAAACTTTCAGAAATGTAACGAGGATATTATCTTCCTGAAATGAGCAGACATACTCCATTTTACTGATTTGGTTCCAGAGAGATGGGCTTGTGGATTAGGGCCCAACCCACGTGCTTCAGCTTCTTTGTTGTTATGATTATTTCCTTTCTATCATTTAGCTAGTTTTCTTTCTTTCATTCAATTAGTTTTTCTTCTGATAGTTTCATTTTTTCTTAGGTTTTTCTTCAGTGTGCTGTTGTAGTTTTTCATTTTCTTATGAGAGTAATAGAATAGAGGAAAACTCCAAAATTTGTGGATCGAGCCTTCCCCTCTCATCTTTTTCCATAGAGTTCGAGGAGGGTAGACCTTCCCACGGGCCAAAAATTAATTTATGTTCTTTGTTTCTGAGGAATAAATTGAATTACTAGTCTGAGCCTTTCTTTCACTGTATTATCGCGCATTCATCTATTTTTAGTGCATGGATCAACAGGGTTGTTTGTAGTAATAAGCATAAAAAGTTCCAGAGAAGTTCATTCATTCGTTCTGAGTCATTTTCAAATTCCTCTCCATCTCTGTGTTACACTTCTGAACCTTGCTGGTGTGCCTCCATTCCCCTCCTTTTTCTCTTCTTATCGGCTTTTGCACCCTTTTTATTCACAAAAACCATCAAAGTTGGACCTCTTCCCTTGCTCCTCGAATCTCTCGCTACCGTACTTCGCTCATCGTAAATCACATTTTCTATTGGTTTCCATTAATAATTTTCGCCTCCGAACCCCGATTGTGATATTACTGTAGCACTCTGACACGTCACCCATCACATTTTTCACTTCACAAATTTCGGCCTTATTCCAATCACATCATTGCACCTTCCCATATCACACTTCGTACTTTGCAACCTTTTCTCTTTTTCCTTTTAATGCTTAATGCCCCAAACGCCGATTGCGATAATCCTCCGTACCACACGATATCAAACATTGCAAATCGCATTTATATTTGGTTCTCGTTAACACTTACCACTCCAAATGCCAATTGTGATAATCCTCCGTACTCTGCAACATCACAAATCACAATTCACATTTTTGTTATTTGTTTCTTGTAACACGTTCCACTCCCAACGCTGATTGCGATATCACTGTCGTACTCTTCCACCGACCCTACTGTCATGTCATCCTGTTTCATTTTGCATTCAACAGTCTTTGTCCCATCGCATTTGGCAATTCGCTCCCACTCCCGAACAACACTTTTTTCACTTTTCCTGATTGTGATATTGTGATTGTGATTTTGCATATCACATATCGCATTTCTATCCACCATCGAATATTTCAAGCCTCCCACTCCAAAGAATTTTTGGGATATCATAAGTTTTAATAAATTCTAAGCCCTCATTCACACTTCTAAGCCTTGTTTCATGTGGTTAAGCCATCCATTATCACCTTTACCCATTTCTTCTCCAAACTGCAAGAAACACCTCTTCAAATTAGAATTAGGTCATGAATAGCTGCATTGATAGGAGCATGATAGATAGAGCAGGGTGTGTTTAGCAGATTGGCCAAGTTAAGTTCAATTTAAATTAGTTTCTTTTCTGCCATTTATTTTCAACAAATTAAAGCAGTTTCCTTTCGTGTCATTTCTTTTCAACAATTTATTTTAGTTTCCTTTATGTCATTTTCTTTCTACAATTTATTTTAGTTTCATTGAAGTGAGGCTGACTTCACTGAGAACCCCAAGAAGTAGCACCCTTTCGTAGAGAAGAAGAGGATGACATGAGTAGAATGCAGCTTTGTGTATATAGCACTGTCACCTCCAATTTTTTATGAACCCTGGCTTGATAAAGTAAATTAGGGCAGCCCCTGGGAGTTGCAACACTTGGTGCAATACCAGGGCTCACTACTTTTTGGTGTCGCTGCTGGGGAGGTGTCTAGTAGATGCTTTGATTTTGTTTTAGCATTCTTTTCTACTTTCCTTTTTCATATTTATTTTTAAATATCTAAAAATAAATAAAAATATGATTTTCATGCCTCATAGGAGTAGGGATACTCAGAAATTTTAAAAAAAAAATACTTCTCCAATACTAACCCCCCCACTTGACCATGTGGTGTAGTAAGAACCACATCACCATACACTTTTGAAGGTAGAAGAGATGGATGGATATGATGATAATGAAGAAGATCTTATTGGGTTTCCCATTCAAGATATGGACATCAGTGTACATATGAAGAACATCCCTCCATAATTTCTTCCCAACTTCCATGGTATGAGGACAAAGGATCCGAAAAAATTTCTCTTTGAATTTGAGATACTTTGTAGATCTTATGGCTACTTATCACACACTCAAAAACTGAGATTTTTTCCTGCAACATTGAAGGATAGAGCTCTTAAATGGTTCATGAGTCTATGTACTAATTCAATAAGATCATGGAAGGCTATGCAAAAGATATTTCTAGAAAAATATAAAGATCGTGATCTTAGAGAAGAAATTTTTAGAATGAACCAAGAAGAATATGAGAGCCTTCAGGATCTAATAGAGAGGTTCTTGTATAATGTTAAGAGGGAAAAAATTCATCATTTAGGATTTGACACACTAAAACCCCTCTTACTTAGAACAATTAGGAATGAGTGGGTTGATCTCCTTAATCTCATGAGTGGAGGAGATGTATACCAATTTTCATTTGAAGAAATTTGTGAAACATGCAAGCACATATCAAGAGGAAGGGAAAGAGTAAGGAAATCTACCTCAGCATTGGTAAGGCACATGAACTTTGAAATTTTCCTGACAACTTTAAAACATAAATTCTTAGCAGTCTAAGTGAACAAGTAGAAATGTTAAGAATGCAAAATGAGCAAAATAAAAATGTTTATTTTTTTGTTATCCATGCAGAATCATATGCTACTAAATGTTGTCCATCATTCCCCAGGTTTAAACAAGTTTACCAAGAAGAAAATGGAGCAAGGAAATCATCAAAGAAGTTATGTTATGTAGCTCCAAGGATACCCTGGCAGCCTAGTCAACTTGATATGATGCAAGCGCCCACTTCACAATTTCAAGCTTATTCACATCCATCTCAAACTAATTGGGACACACTCCCTCCTTGGCAACCTCGGCCATCTCAATCCCAAAACCAATCGTGGAAACATGGTTGGAAAGGAACTTATTGGGAAAATCCAAAATATTCTTAATATTTCCCTCAATATCTGTAATGCTCCAAAATTTCCATGAAGATAATTGGAACATTAATTTTTTCTTATTTCATCTAGGAGATGAATAAAATGGGTAAAAGGCCCATGAGTAGGAATAAGATCCTTCATAATTTCAAAAGGATCATTGGAGCAGCTTATTTTGCACCTTCCAGTGTGAAAAGGGGAAATTTGCATGAGGACAAGGTCAAGTTTGACCAAGTCAACAGTGCTACCTAAGAGGTGTAGCTTGCATGGGAAGATAGCCCAATTTTGGAGGGAGAAAGATTCTTTGTGGAAGAAACCATAATGTGTGGGGTCCAGGGAAAAGAGGCATTCACTTTCATAAAAGGAGGAAGAGGCAGCCATAGTGAGACATCTTGGAGCATTTGGTCATTTGTCTGCTTAGACATATTTGCATTCCCGGTTGTTCAGCTGAGTTGCAGTGTTGCTTAGCACGAGGGATTCCTATTTAGGATTTCCTCTCCTTCTTGAGAGGCCTCTTGAAGGATTGCACTTCATTTTCTCCACATCTTGGCTCAATGCC